>LPNX010007246.1:52770-76920 GCA_001517045.1 Pseudotsuga menziesii | reverse complement strand
GCTAGATTTGGATGCTTCCTTATGCATTCGATTTGCTCATGTATTCTATATATTCAGTAGCCTATGTTATTACAAGGTTGGCTATTGTACACTCAGTTAATATAATTTTATGTTACAGCTCCATATTCAGTCTCCATTGTTGATAATTTGCATGATCAATTGTTAATTGTTGTGGGTGAAATTAATCTACTGCAGGCCTGAATTTCTACACTTGATTTCATGGAAATTTGAACTATAAATAAGGTGTTGAACAAGCAAAAATAGGAGGCCATCAATTCATCTGTTTTCTCAAACCTACTATGATTGATGATACAAAACCCATTTTCAATCATATATGTTGTTTGATGATTTCCAACCACAATATTTCTAAACCACTTAGCATTAAATAGTACCACCTTGAAATATATAAAGTTAAGCTATAAGATATATTCAACTAATCCATAGTATCGCAAGGTGTCTATTTTTATGTCTCCATCGTGAACATGTGTTTGACAATCTACTGTAAAATATGCAGCAATGCCACAATCAAAAGTTTGTCGATTTTCATCTACCTTTCAAACACTATAATGATGACCCTTGTACCACATCCCCTTGTAATGTGTCACCTTATTCTCTTCTAGCCCCTTTAAAATGTCCAATGCATATGTAGTAACCCTTTCATCATTATATCTACATGCCCTTGCTACTTTATCCCTAAAATATTTTAAACTAGTAGCTAGAGGCCAATCCTTTTCAAAAAAATTCATTATTGTTGAGTATGAAGATGAATTATGAACACCTCGAGATACATATGAGTAACAATGTCTTTGTTTGGTGTCATGATTCCTTTGATAGTCCTTCCTCCATACATTTGTGTGTTGACTATTTCTTGCAACATATAGTAATAAAGCCTCCATTTCAGTAGCACCTACAATCACAAACATAAAACACATCATTACCATAATAATAATAAAAGTAGACACTTGTACCATATATGGATATAAGTTTAACCACCTTTGATTTCCCTAGTTTTAGCTCGTCGTGTGAATACATGCCCTTCAAATTTTTCACTTTGATTTGAGTCCCATAGTTGTGTCCCTTCAATATTTAATTCTTTTCACAATTCGGTGAGATAAACTGTTGATTTGAACAACATGTACCCTTGAAGCATGGAACCTTTAGGATGATCCTTTTGCTTTACAATTTTTTTCAAAACCTTTAAATAACGCTCAATAGGAAACATTGTTCTTGTTTGAATGGGTCCATGCATCTCTATTTCATGCAATATATGCACAATGCAGTGTTCTTGTGCATTGAAGAAACTTGTTGGGAAATATTTTTGCATGTCATGCATTAGAATGTGAACTTCTTTCTTCCACGTATTTAAGTCTTTGTGGTGTATCTTTGTGGAAGTGACCTACCTAAAATAGAAATAACTAATATAAACCCAGATTTGTGTAAAGGAAGAAAATATTTTAGATGTACAACTTCCTATTATATTTCATTATACATGAAGAGACGGTTTTTCTTATATAGGCAATGCATTATACCTAAAAAAATTACCTATCTTGTAGATTGTCCTCCTAATGTTGTCATCCATTTTATTTTGAAGGATGGCAAGTAATAGGTACTACATATAGAATGTTCAAGTAGATTAATAACACACGAAATATAAAATAAATGAAAAAATAAAATAATTTTAAATATATAATATGTAATATAGATAACTTCAATCAATGTGCACATACACACCCTAAGGAAATTGTGCCAATCATGGGTGTTCATTCTAGCAAATTCATTTCCTTTTGTGAATTCCTTCTTAAAATTTACTCCAAAATCTGTTGGGAATCTAACTGATTTTATGGATTTAATCATCTTCCCTTTACCCTCCTTCGTGAGATACCATGGATCATCTACAAAGTTACCATCATCATTTGGAAACTTGTGTTTTGTCTATTTATGATGAGTCGTATTCTTTTATTTTTCAATCTATTCTAAATGGAGAAGGATGATGAATATTAGATGCAATTTATTCATAAATTATAATGATCTATGCACATTCAAATTTAAGCATAGAAGTCCAAAATTTGAACTTATCCATGTTTTTCTAAGAGACAAGTCATAAAAAAAATTGATTTGGGAAAAGCCAAAAGATGCAATGAACATATGAGTATAATATCATGACATAAATTTTATTGGGTATCTTTTCTTTAAGTCTTATAGAAATGTTAATCACAATGATTCATCATTGGGTGGTGTTGGGGCAGAGGAAAGTCGAGATCTCCTCCACCTCTAGAGAGTGTTCAATACTACCTTACATATTTGTAACTATTAAAAAACTACCAGATATAATTGAACATGGGAGAAACATGACAACAACATTTCTTTTATCTTTTTTTGAGTTTTTCATGGCATGTAAAATCATTATTCTTTTGCAATTTGAGAATTCTATGGAAGGCTTCACAATCTACCAACTTTTCTCCTCTAAGAGTTAGTTCTCCTTGATTAACGAGTCCTTCCAAATCCTATCACAACCAATGCTTTAATATATAAGTAGTGTACAAATTGCAAAGGTCCACCTAGAAGCCAAAAAGTGGGATCTAAGTATGGTTGAAGTTGTATTTTCTACAATGTGATTTCATTGTGGTTGCCAATATTTTGAGAAAGAGATAAAAAAAATTGTATTAAAATTCACAAATGGACAAAATAAGTTAATATAAGTTTAAATCCTACATCTACTTTACCTATCATGTTATCATGTTTCAAATGTTTACTTCATTGGTTTGATAATCACATAACTGTGAAATTGAGGTGATAGTACAACAAAGCACACACAATGGAATAAACATTATACAAGTTGTGTATCAATCCCTTTCATTACATATGAGGTCAATTGCATGCAACATACTAGTCAGTACACTTACAACACATTCCTATGACACATTTCGTATCATTATTCTTATTTTTATCCATTCAACATCTGATCATTATCATCCATCCCATGTCTAATTTTTTTGTAAGTTGCTATTCTATTAAAAAATAAAAATAGTGGTACATAGAAAATTAAAATACTGAGAAGCAGTTCTTCTTATTGAAAGTAGTCATAGAGTTTCGGAAAAACCTGGGTCCTCCCTCCAGGAGAGAAAATAGGTACCCAAGAATGGTACCTTCCCTCCTGGAGGGAAAACAGACCCCCAAAATAATCCTCAGAGTAGACAAAACAAAAATGCAAGTCTTGAGAGAAACTGACCAACATCGTCGAAGATTGCAAAAGCTGGAGGCTAAAGAAAAACCTGTGTAGTTCTTGCAAAAAAACAGAGAGGCATGGAGAAACCTGCTCGTGGTTTGAAATACGGTTCCTCTTCTATAGGGAAATTGTAACCAGGGAAAACTTGTTGCGTCAGCTTGCTGGAGATGTTCATTGGTTCGTCGCTAGAGGTCGTCTTTTCCTTTGTGTTGTTGGCCTCCTCATTAGAACCTGCAGGTGGTTGTTTTGTTGGGAGGGGGTTCAATTTTCTCATCAGGACAGGATTGGAAGTGAATTTTATGGAAGGGAGCGTGGAGGCTCGTATTTGAGGAGAAGAGATGGCATGAGGGGCCGAGATGGTGGTTGGGGGAGCAGCAGAACTTGAGGGAGTGTTCGCTGAAGGAGGAACTGTGTGTGGAGCGGGATGCAGAGATCGAGCTTGAGGATGAGCACGAGGTTGAGCTTGCGTGGGTTAGAAATGGAGGATGAGCCCGATGAGTAAATTTTTTAACACCCAGAAGTTTCGTCGTTGCTCCAAATTTCTTCCTGGTGCCCCACCCGCCCTTGTAATTTCATCCTCCCAATCATTAGTGATTCTTCGAACCTCTTCTAGGATGTCCATATTAAAAACTTCATAGTTAGAGTGAGCAGATAAAATAATTTGACGCTCTGTTTGGGTGTTCCTACCTTTCCGGCCACGACATGGAGTCCCATGTCACCTGGCCATTGTAAGGTGGTGAGAGATGTCGTTAACCTACGCCGAATGGAGAATTACAGAGTGAAGCAGAACCAAATGAACAGAGTCACTATGAGCTTGAATGCAGGAGATTGTGCAACTAGGAATGTAACAAGTGTCTTTATTCACGACGCAAAGGGTGGTGAAGAGGTTGGCTCGCTGATCCAAGCGCAGTGAATGGGAGCTAATGTTTCCTTGCACCGAGGTGGCAGACGGGTCTTGTCAGCCCGGTTGGAGCTGCCCATGTCCAAGCCTAGAGTGAAGGCCCGCAGGCAGAAGTCCCAACATTAAACTCATGCGGTGATGGGGGTGGCTATGTCAGCCTCCTCCATGTCACTACTGCTCTAGAAAGCACCCGCATCCGGGTTCCATCCCATGTCTAATTATTAACATATTATGAATGGTTTGATTTCATCTTCAAATGAAATATAGTATTATGTTCAAGCAAAAGGAAAGTTTCCATGGAATGTTGGTGAGAATTTTGGCTCGGTGGATTGACCTATGTCAAGTCACACATAGTGCGTTCATCTCAGTGGGTTCACACCTTATGTAGTCATCCTGGTGGAGTGGCACCTAGTGGGCCTATTTTCATGTAGTCGTAGCTTGGTTTTCTTACTTCATTCAATTCCTATCCAAAGAGTAATAACCGGTCTAGTTTCTTGTTCCAACAACATGCACAACTCTGAAGGAAAATATACAAAAACATAGTCTGGAAGTTTGTGACAAAATGGTTGCATAATGTTGTGATGATTTTTTTTTGTCACAACCTATGCAACCCAACAAACATTTTAGACATAGAAAACTATGAAGAGGTGTAATATTTGTAAGGATACATGTACTTTTGGAAATGTTAGGTATAGACTTTAAACATTATTAGGGAAACATTGATTCCAACAAATTTAGTATTAGATTTCCAGAATATGGATGTAAAGAATTGATTAGAACTCTAATTTATTTCAAAATTTTAAGAAATTTTGGCTAGTTGATATGCGACTATTGGGTCAATTACTAGAAAATTTTGATATTAACAATGGATATCCTGGTCAAACCACAATTAGTTGGCTTACTCTGGTGGAGTCATAACTTTATGGGAAATCAATGGGATTGCTTCAATGGATTTCTATCTAGTTAACAACCAATACAATTATGGTGCTAGCAGTGTACAAAGATTTAAACAAATATTTATTGAATTATAAAAATTTTGGTAACATGTGAGGGAATACTTGTGCAGTCCTGGAATGATTTTTTTTTCATGGCTTGTGCAAGCCTACAAATATTTTAGCCATGCCAAACTATGAGGGGTGTAATATTCCCATGAGATGTTTTATTTTGGAAATTCCAGGTCTAGAGTTTGTGATTTCTGAGGGAAGAAATGCTTCCAGCACACTTCGCATTAGATTTCCATAATTTAGGTGGAAATAATTGATAGGGATTGTATTTATTTTAAATTTTGAATAAATTTTGGCCAATAATATGTTAGTTAATCTGTGACTACAACCTTTAGTGGGATAATTATTGGAAATATTTGATATCAATTGACTGTCATATAACTCATTTTTAGGTAGTAACTAAGAAAACATGCACATTTGAAATTTCAATGGCGTGTTTGAGATCAGTGAAATGTAAAATCATTTTACATCTGTTCAGTCAAAATGTGAACAGTATGTTGTTGGAAGTTGAAACTAATAATTATTTCTTACATACTTGCAAAGTGCTCTTGTGAAGTTTGACATTTAAATGTCAATAATCATGCAGAATATTTTATGTCTCATTGAATTAATAATTTCAATTTTCAAATCCCAATAATTGCTTGTATATAGCCTAAAGATCATGTTTTATGTGAACATACATGCTCTAAGTTTAAAGGCCACAAAAACATACTGGGATTCTATCCAAGGTATAATTTCCATTAACTAGGGGGACTTGAGATGTTGTGGCTCGTGTATAAACATATAAATCTATAATGAGTAATGGCACAATTCTTATATTTTCTTGAATTTGGACTAGTTTCCTTCCATTGTAGTTGTTGAAAGTGGATTTTCTAAAGGGCTTTGCATAATATTATTTCCAGAATTATCTCATTTTAATTTTGTTTTTGAATCTATCCAAACAATCAGTTCTAAAGGAACTAGTACAAGTAATAGATCAGATTGGAAAATTTGTGAAGAAAAACATAGAGTCTATACTCAATTAGCTCGTATCCTTATTGCACTTCTAATAGATAAGAGTTGCATACAACAACCTTTAGTGCATCTAGTAGTGACAATTTTTCAGATGAGAGCATTATGCATACTTTATATCCAAGGCCCGTAGAAGATGGAATACCATCTTACTAGTCAAGTGAAGGAGAGAACAATGATGAGGTTCCTGAGACATTGGCTTACAAGTTCTGTTCTAGATAATGCATAGTACTTGAAGTCAAAACTCGTGTATCCACATGAATATCATATAAAATTAACCTATGGCTTCTTATTATAACCAGCTTAGATCCAGCTTTACCCGGCTCTATCATGCGCCGAGAGGGATCAAATATTTCGAGGTGCAAACCCTTTTTTGGAGTGCAATTGTTGAAGCAGGGTTTGCACCTCGAAATATTTGATCCCTCTCGGCGCATGATAGAGCCGAGTAAAGCTGGATCTAAGCTGGTTCCAGTCGTGGGCGACAACATTAATATTTTAGATGATCCACAGTATGTATATGTTTTTAGTTATTTTTGCAATTGAATTTTACAGTAGAATATTTTATAATCCAATTTGTACATTATAAAATTACATGAAAGAAGCTTAAGAATAACAATGTAACAATGTAAGAAGGTGAATAAGAAGAATGTGATATGATGGAGATATTGTTTTAAAACAGATATATTTGATATTCATATTGAATATAACACATTTTACAAACAAAGTGATTTTAGTCTCTCTTCTTCATCTTTCCTCTTTGACACACCGACACACTTTCCCATCTTCTCATATCGATCATATGAGAAGGGTGGTTGAAATCGAAGACCGTCCAAAGATTTGACTCGAGATATTGCAGTAAAAGTGAGACCTTGTCGCTCCGTCTTCAATGGTGAAGCCCAATTCATGATTCATTCTTTGTAGGATAAATGCGAAAGTTGGCTCCACATGAGTAGGATAATGTATGATACAGTTGTTGCAAATTCCGGGTGAAGCCCAATTCATGATTAATGTATGATACATGAATTACTTCTAGCATTTTTTTCTAAATATTTTGGTATTTTTCTAAATGAAATAAATTATTTGCATCATTGTTTTCCATCTTCAAACTTTTCCATACGTATAACCTTCCTTATATAGAATATAAGGAACCTATTAAATTAAATAGTCTTATTACTATCAGCCTGCTTACAATTTGTTCTCTTCCCTTGCCTTTCACGATAATCCATCCTTTCTATTTCATTTTATTTGGGTAATTAATAATAATATTCCCGACTAACTCGGACTAAAAGACGCAACTTCTTTAGGATATGCCCGGCAAGTGATGTTCTTTTGCTATTGGAACCAAGCACTGAAACGAAGGAAGAAGCACTTGTAACGAAGGTTTACTCTATTCCTGAAAACTAAACATGAATGTTGGAAATAGGTTGGCTTTAAAATTAAATTTTGATTTATCAATTTATTAGTAATTTTTGTATTTCTATCAATTTACTAAATATCTTCAATTGATATTATAATTTTCAAAAACTATTAAAAACTATAATTAAAAAGAAAAGTGAATGCATCAAACCACTCCACTGATTGCAGCAAGTAGTCTTTTTCTTTCCTGGCACGGACTATTTCGTAACGTCCAATTAAAAATATATTCAATCAAAAGAAACAAAAAATAATTCATTTTTATATTAACTTTCTAAATCATAATCAATGGAGTGTTCAAAATGTCTTGGCTTCAGAAACAACTTCAGGTCTAAATGTAAATTACAAACTTCTTCTTTTTTTCTTCAGCTTTTCTGGTGTAATAAATTTTCGGTTGAAGTGGGAGCCACCAATGGATTCTCAATGCTATTTCTAAACAAACCTAAGTTGGAATTTCAATACTTTGTGTGAGATAAGTTATTTGCTGTGTAAATTTTGAGATAAGTTATTGCTGGGTTTATGGCTTTTTAATTCAATATTGATTAAAATCTCATATTTTGTACAAATTTTTTGATAACGTATTTACTGGGTAGATAATTTTTCCATTCAATATGAAAACTTTGTACAAATTGTTCTTGTTCGTATTGGTATTTACTGAGTAGATCATTTTTCCATTTAATATGAAAACTTTGTACAAATTGTTGGTATTGGTATTTTCTAACATAGTTGGCTATTAAAGTTCCAACATAACCAACTATTATTTATTGTAAAATTGTACATATTTCATACAAATTTCTTGATAAATGATTTACTGAGTAGATCATTTTTCCATTCAGTAACAAAATTTTGTACAAATTGTTGGTATTAGTATATCCTAACACGGTTAGCTATTAGAATTGCAGTGTAACCAACTAATATTGATTGTAAAATTGTAAGCTCACATATAAATAGAGCTATTCTCATGTATTTTTCATTCAAGTTAATATAAAACTTCTTCACGGTATCAGAGCAGATTCTTTCACAACGAGATGGGTTGTGATATCTTGCCATGATTGTTGGGTATTTCCAGTTAGATTTGGATCGCTGGTGTCATTAGAAAGATTTAATAGGTTTTTCTGCCACTTCTTACTCGGTCATATTTGTAACTATCCCTGAATTGTGGCCAGCAAAACACTTTAAATTTCTTAGAATATTTTTTTTTGTTGCAGAATGTGGGCTCACCTCCTCCAAGTCCAGCTCGTGGTTTCCCATGGTTTCCCACTGCAATCAGAGGAGAATCTAACTAGGTGAGCACTATTTTGCTCTGGTGTTGTTGCAGATTGCTTGAAGATTGAGAGAATTGCTACTCAGTTCGTGATCCGTGGTGATCTAGTTGTGCTTCCAGCAAATCGACCTGTTTTAGATCCAGATTGAATTCTATTTATGATTTTGTGGGATATTTTATTGTTTTCAGATTTGTTCACCTGCTGGGTGACTGAGTACTGTGTACGACTTCCATCCGTGCTTATCCAGCAGGCGCCATCACAACTCAATATTATTTGGTTGGATTAATTCCAGAACTAGAATTTGGATTGTAGAATGGATCGAGTAGTAGTTATTTCTTGATTGGAACTCTTTTTTGTTATCAAGAAAATTGGTGATCTATTCACTCAATCTATTTTACCATTGGAGCTATATTCCACTACCGGAGCATGGTATAAATGCGGAGTATGCTCCAGCGTTTGCTGTAAGGACCGCCTTCAAAACACAATCGAGATATAATTCAATTTATCGTGGGTTCGGGTGGCTTCTTCCTTGGCATACGCATTCAGAGAAAACATACTTCTTATACAGTAATTCAATTATACAGTCTTTTTCTTGACAGAAAAAGACTGTATATAAAGAGATAAGCAAATTTATATAATTTCTCTTGAAGTGAAAATCGCAGATTGCAGATAAAGAGATAATGTGCTTTGCTGGATCTAAGCTGGAGATCAGTTCATAATTGTTGCATTATTAGAAGTGAAAATTGTAGAAGGGAAAATCTAGATGCCAAAACAAAAACAAAATCCAGAAATTGCAGATGCATTTTAGGGTTTGTAGATAATTTTAGGTTTGATGTTTTTCACCTGCGTTGGAGATTTGCTTCTAGAATTTTTCTTCCTCTGGTTGATAGTTAAACTCGGATGTTTTTGATCGCTCATACTATTTAAGGCAGGAGATATATATATATATATATATATATATATATATATATATACACCTAAGATTATTAATTATTAACCCGACTTGTATATATAGAGATATATAAGCCGACTTTTTTATGTGACACGTTGAGCACGGAATTATATTTATTATGAGCCGACATTGTGGGAGATTTAAATATATATTTATCATGAGCCGACATTGTGACATGTGTCATCTCCACGTTGAGCACGGAATCACACTTCTACCTCATACCGGGCTGTAGAATGCGCCTCTCGGCGCAATGACAAAGATCATAATATCAAATAACATTGACATTTTGTCATGATATTTTCCACTACTTCTAGAAACACATTAAATTATTCAACACTACCCATTATTTGGTGCTCCATTATTCATACAAAACTGTTGTTGAAATTTTTTCTACTACTACCAGTTTATGAAGCACCAAATGTTATTTCATCCTTGATCATCATGCTCCAAAGTAAAACCAAAAGCTTGCATCTAGTTTTACGAATAAAAGCCTTATTTATTGCCAAACCCTCAAGTCCTTATAGAACTTAGCTATCTATTGTATTGGTTAGATAATTGGCCTAAACAACCATAAGTTTTCTATGCCAAATATCCAATCGAAATCTTCTCTTCTTTAACCACTCCACATTTCCACTTACCAATTTTGGATCAATCTCAACTGTCTCAAGGGTTTCATTTAGGAATTAACCCTTTCATGACGTGAGTTTTCATCACATTCTTCATGATAATGTTTTTACATAGGTTAAACCTGAATCAACACTTTTCATGAAAAGGGTTTCCCCGCACTCTTCATGACAAGGGTTTTACTTAGGCTAACCATGAACCAACACTCTTCACTTCCACTTTCAAATTTCTTTTGGCTATTCCACTTTGTACGTGGAAGTTCAACACCGCTTAACTCTACCTTATTTACAAATTATTTAAGTGTAAACAGATTGACTTGGGATCATTATATATTGGAAGGATATATGATATCCATTAGAAAACCATGACTTTAACGTTTTGATAAAAAATTTCCAACACAATTTTAAGCAACATATCTTGGCAATTTTGACCAGCACAATTTTAACTAGCAGTTGCCTTGACTTGACTTAAGGATATTGACTCCACATATTTATTGAATTACAATCATAGGTTCTTTCTTATATAGGATATCCTCTATAGGCACACTATAACCAAAAAAATTTCATGTAAATAGTAGCATTTACATTGAACATAACTTCTTTAGAAGCGACAACATAATTGTAATAACTTGAAACCTTAGCTTCTTTATTAGGATTTATTCACCATCACATGTCCACCCATTTTTTTAACTCACTTGTAATATCATATATATGGATACAAAAATATCCAACCTTGATACCTTATCTTTCTTTTGATGCTCGACAAACTGGATATGTTAGTAGGATAGGATTTACGCCAATAATTTCCAAAAACAAATGGACCCCTTTCGGTTTTCCAATTATCTCTAGAAGTATTGCATTGGGTTTTCCAATTATCTCTAGAAGTATTGCATTGGGTTTTCCAATTCTCTCTAGAAGTCTTGCATTGGGTTTTCCAAATCTCTGTAGAAGTGTTGCATTCTGCACTCCCTTTCAAGAGACCATTGTTGACATCATATATTCTTGATAACAACCATGCCTTACAATTTCATTAGTTCAAAACTAGGTACTGAATCCTTTTCAAGGTCCTAAGAACAAGTCTTATGCATTTTACAGTTCTAGGATTTATGCCATTAATTTCCACAAATGAATAGTACCCCCTTGGGGTTTTCCAATTCTCTCTAGAAGTGTTGCATTGGGCTGTCCAATTCTCTCTAGAAGTGTTGCATTCTTCACTCACCTTCAAACAAAAACTGTTGAAAGCATACCTTCCTGAACAAAACCATGGTGTACAATATCATTAATTCAGAATTAGATACTTCAACCTTTTCAACACTCTAATAATAAGTCTTATGCATTTTAGTGTAAATTATTTTCAAGTACTCCAAGTGTTGATGGAATAGATTGGTAATCAATTTCCTCAACAATGTTTGATATAAGTAAATGATTAGTTGAAGGAAGAACTAATTTGACATTCATTTATTCACTAGGTCTTTGAATGAACAAATTTATTTGCATCAAAAGTTTGCTACTTTAATCATTTGACATGAATGAATTTGAACCATTCATACAACCAACTCCCTTTTTCCTTCTTCCTTTTCATTCACAATGAAATTTCTTTCCACTTTGCTCTGTAAGAGGGGTAAGGTATGATTATACAAATTGTAATCCTCTTACTTTTTATATGTTGATTGATAATCTACAACGATGTCTTTTCCATGAGGATTCTAACGTGCTCCACCTACCGTCTATGCATTTTTGTTGGTTTTGTCTCTTGTTAGTAGATATTCTTGCATACTATTGCAGTTTGGCAATTGCAACAACAAGAAGGAAAAAAATTGCCAAATGGAAAAGCTTGGCACAAGAAATATCCTTAATCTCTTTCAAAGAAGGCAATTCAAGTGCATGTATTCGACTCAAGCAATATGAATATTCTTGAAAATCAAATGATTTAAAGAGATTTTCTACTTCTTTGTTGGCATTTGCACTGAATTATGGTTGTTATGGATCTTGTTTTGGATTGATTTATGTAGATATTCTTGTCTTTTTTACATCAATCTATGGTGATTCTACCCATGGGGTCTACATAAAATTGTCTGCAAATATCTGCGTATATGTCTCACAAATTTGATTCCTTAATTATATAAACATTTTGGTAATGGAATATGTAAACATATATTTTACCCTGTCTCCATTTGAAAGACGTCTTTGCAAAACATTAGTATATACATTTGGGAAATTAAAAATATGTTATCCCTTGATTTATGGGTGTTCTTATATCCTTTGTTTAGGTATCCAATCCTTGTGACATCTATTTGTAATAGTTTTTTGTTGACATTTGGTTCAACTGTCATATGCTATATTGTTTGAATTCTAATGAAAAATACTTTATAATAATTTTGAAGTATAAAATTTTGGAATTTTAAATAATATGCCATCTAAATATTAAAGTGCTTCAACAAATATTATGTTAATTTAACTTTTGGAAGAGACTTCCACTACACCTCAGACATGTTTCCAATACTTAGATATCAGTTTCCAATACAGTGGATGTCAGTTTCCAATACCTAAATAATCAATTTCTGAAAAATGATATATATCGGTTTCCAATTATAGTGCTCTCACCCATAGTATGACAAAATTAACAAGTTATGTAATTCAAGTGACCAAGAGTAGGATATGTTTCCCTTTCTCACACACTATTCATTCTCATTCTTGGGAAGAAGAGTAGCAGCATTGGCCCTTTCTCGTAGATAAGATGTGACGACAGGTGTATCCCATAGATGTATGATAAGGTATCGCACCTCTGGTAACAATTGAGAGAAAGAAACATCAAACAGAGAGTGAGACACATGCCCAAAAGCACATCTATTTCATTAAAAATACCCAAACACATAACATAGCTTGACAGACAACTTCACAAAAGTTGTGACCCGTTGTAAATTTATAAGATTGATTTTTTAAATCCATGATGAAACCGCCATAGGCCAACGAATCAAGGATTCCTTTATTTAATAAAATACCACGGGGGAGGCATTATGGAAAGCATGCTGACACGTAGAAATATACATTCAATAGATTTTAATAATTCGCTATCGTCAAACATATTGGGTGATTAATATGGTTGTTGGACAAGAATGAATATCCCTACTACCGGGAGAGTAATGAACGATAGACCATTCGATTAAAGGGTACACCTGATTTTGTGACCCATTGTCACTTTATAAGGTATATTTTGTAATCCCATGACAACTCTATGAACCCAATGGATCCATCATATCCTCAGATGACTACAAATAAGAGGTGATGCACTACACATTACCGTAGGAAAACAATGCAGCGCAACACATAAAATCTCAAGCATACAATATCAAAAATTAACTTATCATATATCATTGATGACCATATCTATGTGGCCTATTGTAAATTGAGATACATATAAAATGAAACACCACTTTAACAAACAACATTGAAACAACAACTTTAACAATCTGAGACAACATATTAGGACTCGATGGCAGAGTACCGATAAAAAACTAGCATAGATTATGGGTAATGAGCCATTGTTTATGGTCAGACAAGTCAGGACTGGGGGATTGTTGGAGGTTAATTTCCTTCCCCCCATGTTGTGTATGTGTTCATAGCAGAGTTTAATTTTCATTTAAACATTCACTCACTGATTTAATTATGCCCTATGATGTATTGCATGTTTCTTGACGTGTGGATTATTGTGGTGATAATGCATAACCCATAGTCGTTTATAATGGTTCAACATAATACTTGATTTTTTCCTTGTTAGACCCATTGGATTTTTTCAAATATAGTTCTTAATTTGAAAATGGATCACAAAAGTCCGAAGATCCTTCTAGGAAACTTGTCATCGATTTTAAAGTAGACACATCGAAAGTCGGAATTCGACATTGGAAAAAAAATAACAACATCAATAATCTACCCGACTTGTTGATGTCAGAAATGTCAAGATAAGCATGGTAATGTCAGGAAGACAAAATTAAACCATTCAAACGTTAATTAAAGGTGATTAAATAATTGTTTCATGAATATTAGAGAATAATTAAATTACTTAATCATGTTTAGATCTTTGTTAATGCAATTTTTGCTATTATGTCTCTATGCTTCCATAGTTTTGAGCTAATCATGGCTCTTGGTTATCTGTTCAACTATTTTTCTTTAAATTTTCATGTAATTATGGAGCCTTTATAGTGCTTTGCAGGTGTTTTCATCCAAAGATGGTTATCTATGTTGTTGTGTAGTGTGAGGGTGCATTACATATTGGTATCTCTTATGTGAAAATCTTATTGCTTAAATATTTTTTCTTAATGTAACATTTTATATAATTGTTTTGGCCATTTTTTTCCCGACATTGTGTTTTACGTTACTCCCTTTATTTGATACATATCCCTTGACAATGCCAATAGATAAATAAACATGTAATACAATATATTAAAAATTTGCTAACGAGATTCAACCTTGAATTTTCAGGGATGATTTTAAGGAACCATACTTATTTAAAAGTGTATAAATGTTGGAAAATATTACCAATTTTTAAAACGATAACTATAAAATGATTGGCGATATCTTTCAAAAAATATTTTAATTTCCAAGGATTTTATATTGTTTATATAATAATTTGGCGATTTTTAGGGTGAAAAAATTTTACCCCATCAAAATTGGGCGAAACGGGGCTTCAAAAAATGCAAAATGGCAAATCTTTTTTGGGAGAAAAACATGGAAAAATAGCCCACTGGGCTAAAATTCGCCCCTAAAATCATCCCTTATTTTCATTCCATACAATTTTAAAACATACAAAAAAAGTACATATACTATAATAGACTTGGAAAGACATACAAAATACAAAGCCGAAGAAAGTATAGTGAGAAAGAAAACCAAAATGAGAAAAGGTGGTGATTATCCAATCTTAGTTGACCGATTTCTCTAACACCACAGAGTGGGCAGTGGCAATAGGCCCCCCCTGCATTTTAGCCAAGTTTAGCATTATGTAAATGGATTTGTCATGTTGTTCGGGGAGGAGATGTAGTTTTTTTTAATTTTTTCTCCATATTCATTCACAATCAATGTGAGTTATTCCTGCTTATTGGTCTGCTCATCTATTGACAGTTTAAACCTGGAGGGACAATTCCTTCATCATTTCTTCTAGAGGCGTTTCAACCAATGATTTCGATGGGCCGCTAGCCATTCTAATTTGTGACTGAATATTGAGCGTTGAGTAGCAAATATGAAAAAAAAGTGTGGAAAATATTTAACGGATAACCTCGCCACCCATACAACCACCTCTCCGCTCTGGGAATTCCTCTTCATTATAAATACCACCACTGTTTCTAATGAGTGCGCCTGTTATTTAACAATTATGGTTAAGAGAAGCAAGATGATATGTGAATGGATCCGTATTTGGATTAAGCGAATATGTCTGTGTCATTGATCCATAATTATCATAATTTTCACACAGTCCAATGACAGGCTAATCAACAGTGGCTAATTGACATCTAGTGTGGCTAATCGATATTTAAATGTTATTTTAATTTCCAGCAGATTGATAAATTTCAATTATAGGCATATGACATGTTTCATATTTCACATTCAATGATGAGTGTTGTACACAACGCTTAGATCTAGGTTAGAGTTCACATGTCTAGACTGGGCATATCTAGATGGAAATAAATATTGCTACCATTAGGTAATTGGGCCTATAGAACACTCCAAATATCTCCATGTGTGAAATTGAATCTAAGTTTGTGCTATCATACTTCAATAACATAAAAAATTAAATTGATGTTGACAATATATAAAATGTTAGATGTTTTCATAATAACAAAGTTATAGTGGCAGTAAAATGATCAATCATACACAATATGGTTAGTCAAATTAGTGTATGGTATATTAATAAAAAAACTAATGTTGATATCCAAATGATATGGATAGACATGATTAAAGTTTCGAGTGTGATTTTTCCCTAGATCTTGGGTGTTCATATGTTGATTTTTTACCACTAGTCCACTACCTATTGTGATTTAGAGAACCTCCCTTTATTGGGCATAGCCTAAACACAAATCATATTTTTTTATAAAAAACGTTGTATTACAGTAAAAATGTTTATATGTGTTCCCTTTATAATTGTTATTTGATAAACCTAGGGGAGCACACTGTGAACCTTCATTGTCTTTTTCCTTATTTTATTGTAAACCATAAATTAGGTGTTCTTTGAGAAACCCTTCACCTTTTTTTTCCTTAACGGCTTGTATTATGGATCTCTGATATAGAATTGGGAATGAATTTGGGAATATTTGTGACACCATGGGCCAATATGTGTTCAATGTTATCACAAGAGATGATGATCTCATAGCCCACCCCAAAAAGGTTTTGGTGTCTAAAACTGGTAAGTTTTCTTTTTTTGGTACTCTGTTTCTAAACCTGTGGAAAATTATTTTTTTGTGTCTTCTATTTGTGGTCTAGTACAGTTTGGAGTGGAATAGTATACGCTCCTCACTCTAATTACTCCCTTGTGCAGGACGATTTACTAGTTTTGAGACGGGAGAGATTAAGAACATTGAGAGAATGTTAAGGAGAATGACTTCTAAACTATATGGATTGAAGGATTCCATTGTCCATATAAACAACCACATGGATGAATGGGACAAGAAGCATGATATGATTCAATCCAAAGTCAAGGGATAAGCAAAAAAAATAGAAAAAATTCACCTTTCCAATGATTCAGAGATGTATTTCAATATGGTATTCATATTGTACCTAGGAAGCTAGACTCATGTTGGGTTCTGTATAGACCCAAAAGAAATAGAAGTGGAGATTTTTTACCACAATGCTATCGAGAAATTTGAAGTTCCAAGTTCTCACACTGAGGCTTAGGAACATAATGACCAATTCATGGATGCAGGCCACAGTGGCCATGGATTTTCATAAATGTCTTGTTTAAATGTTAATGTTTTAATAGTATTACTAAGACAGTTTATCTGGTAGTATATCTATAGGGAGCTTGTTGATATTCTGTAGGCAATATGGTATTACAAGGTTGAAAGTTTTTTGGAATATTCTATCGAAATTTTGGCAAAATTTTTGTTATTGAAACCATTGTAAATCTTGGGTTGTTAAGTATTTCCCGAGCCTTTTAATACAAATCGCTATTACATGTTTCAGAAAATAACCTCACTTTTTTGTATATTCCAACATATAATTGTCATCATTTGAATTTCCATTCATCCGTAAGAACCATACTCTTTCAATTTGAACCACATTCTTTAAATCAAATTGATCTCGATGCATGATACAAACCTTTGATTGTGGGTTTATAAATATCATTGGTTTGTTCATTTGATAAATATTATTGCTTAGTGAACATTGTTCATATTAGAGATAATAAACAAAATTGGTTTCATAAACTACATATATGAGCTTTATGCATGATCCAAACTTTTGATTGTGGTTGATAAATATCATTGATTTGTCCTTTTAATAAACATTATTGATCAATAAACACCATTCATATCAAAGATAATAAAACAAAAGTGGTTTCATATACTGCACATATGCTTATATAATTACCAAAAATAAGTATCCATATAAATAAAATATTGTATCACATAATAAGAACCTTAACCATGAAATCATTTTCCAAGTCTATATAATGAACAACCATTTACAAGTCTCTAAAATGAATAACCAATAACTATTTTTGTATGCATTTTCAAGTATCTCTCCATGCATGTTTTTGGCTAATGGTTTAGAAAGTTGCAAAGATTGGACCATATATGTAAATATTTTTCCAAAGAACTGTGATATTCCCAATTGGTAGGGATTTTAAAACAATTAAATTTGCTAAAAGTGAAAGTATATGGAAATAATTGAAGTCAAATGCAAGAAGACACAATATCAACAATTTATTTTTCACATATACGAAGCATTTGAAAATCAATCTTGATGAGAAATCATTATCAATTGATCAATTGTATTGAACACATTAAATGTTATTCTTATAAAAAAAAATTATCGTATAGATTTCAAAATATCTACAACATTAACATCATTATTGTCTTCTCGGCCTAGAACTAAGATAGTATCTTGCCAAAATTTCATTAGCCAATCGTCCTTTGAAACAATGGTTGCAACTGCTATACAATTATCTCTCAGCTCTCCAACAACATTTTTATAAACAAGTATTGTATTTAATTCATTATATTTTTTTATTATACTGTCTCGAGACCACCTCAAGTGGCTTGGTTAAGTGGCCAATGGGGCCTTTTTGAAATATTCCTTACCAAAACAAAACAATCTGCTCAGAGAAAGAGGAAATTTTGTGAAAACTTACTTACTTATTTGTGTTACTTATTTATTCTCCTTGTCAACCTCAAATACACTTGTGACCAATGAGATAAATTCAGATAGTTTGGGTTGAATTCTATAGTACTTTCCCTTCTGTTGAGGCCTGGAAATTCGCAGGCAACAACAGCAAGGGATCCTCCCCAGTCAACGTTCCCAACTAGCCCGTGACTGTTTGGTGTAGGGAATCCGTCCGGTTTGCGGTCCGGCTACCATAGGTCAAGTAACAAAAAACAAAGGTTTTACCGGTTGCGGCCCAGTCCACCGTATATATTTTTTGTATTTTTTTACTTAAAGCATGATATGCACGTGCCTAATTAACCATGCAGGGTGATAAAGATGCAAAGAGTAGTCACAATGTGATGCGCAGGTTCTTACCTCTCGTCTTAGAACTCACAAGCATCCAAATCATGCAAGAAACTAGATACTAACTAAACTATCTCTAGAGAGCTGGATTAATTCATGAGTAATGCAATACTGTTCATGTGTTATGGCAAATCACAGATAGTTGTTCTTATAACCAAACATATAAACATGAATAAAAGTATACATGATAAGATAGCTCATCAACAGTTAAAAAAAAACCCATTACTCATGGTGGAAGACATCATAATGTACTGAAGAACATTCAGACAAGAACATAGGTTCAGGAAGTTAGAACTCTCTTACAGCTAATGAGACACAGTTGAAAAAAAAATAGTTCACATTCAACATTGCTCATTTAATCACATTAATACATTCCACATAGCACTTTCTCCAACAAGAAAAATTTGCAGTCTCTGGTTTGTAAAACGAAATAGTTCCTCTTACAAGCAATAGTTTACAAGATTTTGAGAGGGAAAAAGCCCTTCTCACTTTTCACTTTCAAATATTTAAACAAAACAGTAGACCGCTTGGGTTCCCCCCAAACCGTGTGACTTTTCGGTTCTTCGAACGTTTCATATCCCTCTTTTCATCTTTTATGCGCGTGCTCATGATCAACTGAGTAACTGATGGACCTTTCAGAGCTGCACCTTTGTTGCTTTTAATTTTGTCTTTTACTTTGCCCGTGCCCCTTGAGATCCTGCCTCCTATCTGTGCCTTCGCACCGCGGCAATATGAAAAGTCTTTTGGATCTTCCTATAGTTAATCAATGTGCATCATTCACCGGGATTGCATTCTAAAACAAAACGCCAAAATTAAACCAACTAAACGACTAATCCACAAGAAATGGCCAGGTGCACCACTTGATCTGAGAATTTTAACAAACACCGACACCACTACCTTGTCCACCTATAGGCTCGACAGACATCGTCCACAACAGAAAATGGCAAACTCATCGGTGGCTAAAAATACTCACACCGGAAGGGTAAATTCATTCACCACCGCATGAGCAAGTCTTAAAAGTGACGGGCACTGTGAAACCACTTAACCCTATCGGAGTCGGGAAAGATAAGACCTAAGATGCGGGCGAGAAAGTTCTCAATCGGAAGTCGGAAGGATGTTGACATCGGAAGATGAAATCTTTTCACAGTCGCAACGGCGGAAGAGAATAGACTACGGACACGTGACTAGCATCGGAGAGCGGAGCGCTTTAGACTTTGGGTAGCTAGCTGGTTTGGGAGCCACAACGGCGAAAGAAAAAAGGTTATGGACATGCGACTAGAAGTCCGACACGCATCGGCGGGCGGAGCGCTTTAGACTTCGGGTAGCTAGCTAGTTTGGGAGCCGCAACGGCGGAAGCAAAAAGGTTATGGACATGCGACTAGAAGGCCAACATGCATCGGCGGGTGGAACGCTTTATACATCGGGTGCTTAGCCGATTTGGGAGTCGTAACGGTGGAAGGAGAACAGATAAGAACCTCCGATCGAACTAAAAAAAACAAGTGATGAGTGTTTGGAAACTCAAGAATTTAGCAATTATTAAAACTGTTCCACCTCCGAGACAGCAGTTTTACAAGAATAGAAGGTCCGATTCAGCAAATAGCCTCAAACCCTGCGACCCACAACAGATTTCAAACACCAGCAACTTCTAGAAACATAACGAGCATTAATCTTCAGAATCACTCAAAATTAAAGCATGACCAAATAGGCTCACGAGTCCAAATGATTTAAAGCAACACTAAATCAAAAAAGGGGGGGGCAAAATTTGAAAAAATTGGGGAGAACAATTGCAGCTGCAACACCTTCACTCTCATATCTCATTTAGACTTTTCAGTGGATTTATGGTACAAGAAATCTTCAAGGTCTAAAATCAATAATAATAATAAATTCTTTCCACTGCCAATTTTTTTTCTGTGTTGTAATATACTATATATTAAAAAATATCATATATTATATATTGAAAAATAATTAGTGTGCTACTATAAATACCTGAATAAATTGTGTGTTGCACATTTGTTCCAATGTCTCATATCATTTCAATAATTTCATCTTTTGTTTGAGAAAGATAATTATATTTTTTTTCTTAAAATACTAAAATCCCAAGTTTGTGTTTTTCATTGTATTAAGAATGTATGCCTTTAATGGCAATGAACCCACAAAAACACATTCTTCTATATATAATGATAATTGATTGTGAGTATTTTGCAACGAATTATCACATGAGAATGGACCTTCGTTGATTCCCTTTAATTTCTTGATCACTTCCACATTTGATTCTTCTATCTAAGAAAAAGAAGTAAAAATTAATTTTTTATCTATAATTATTTTATAAGAATGTATTTTTTTGTTATAATTTACTAAAAACATCTGGTCTACATAACATAAATAGAAACTACATACACTGATAACAACAACAAGGAAATATATGACCAAAGAAAATATAAAAAGTACTGCATGATATCTCAAAAGGAACTGAATCCACAAACAAAATCAAATGATACGAGAAGACCATACTCGTAGAGTAAAGAACAATTTACAGCACAACTATGCAGGTATAAAAAAACTTTAAAGACTAAGCAACCACAGGAATTCAAAACGACCTAATTACAATCTCTTAACAAATAATGTATGGAGATCAGACATCAAATAAAAACTAGAAGGTTCCAAAAGGCAGACTGATCTGCAATATTTAGATTAAAAAAATCCACACATTTAAATCATTTAGTTGTGCATTATAAAAATTAGTATTTTCCTTCACGTTTATAAAGCACAACATCTAAATGTAGCGTGATAACTAGATCCATTCTGTCATTGTGCTAAAATGATTCCTTGGTTGTGATGATTCTATAAAAATGATAAGAATGTATCTATTGTGATGGGTCTATAGTAACATAGTATTTTATAGATTCATGTACTAGAAGCTTCCATATTTTGGATAGTATGATTATTTTAGGTTGATGATACAAAGAGATATAGAATATAGAATATAGAATCTACCTGTGTGTGATCAAACCACTATACTAGAATTTTCTCTTGTTGGGACTATTGTTTGCGATGTGTTTGACTCTGAATTCATACCAAAAAATGAATTAATCGTTGTAATTTGTTTTATAGTAAAAAATGTGCTTTTTTTCCACGTGAATGTGAACTTACCAATTGTTGATAATGTATTGTGACATACCTTCCTCTTTAATCTAGGATAAGATTATTTTAAGTTGTACCAAATTACAACACAAGTAGAATATGGAATGTACCTAATATGTGTGATCGATACACCATATCATCTACTTCTAGTGGTTGAGATGTGGTTGAGATGTGTTTGACGCTAAATTCATACCCAAAAAATAAACCAATTAGTGTAATTTGGTTTACAACTAGCATTGTCTTCATATATATTTTCCCTGTCATAATATGAACTTACCAATTTATAGTGTATTCTAATATCCATGAACACCATCCATAAGACCTTCATCTATAAATTGATTAGGTTCTTCAACATTTAGAGGTTGAGCATCTTAGTGATAAAGGACATCAACATAAAATTAGCTTTTTTTAATTTGAATTATAAGCAAACTAGAACAATGGAAAAAACAATATAGTTACTTAATATTATTATAAACATGACGTATTTTACCATCCCGACGTGTTGATACTTGTCTCTAATAATACCTCTTCAAATATTCTTCCCAATGTACGTCCTCAATAACACATGCCAATCTACACTTTCGTTCCTGCATTATAAACTAAATGATTCTTCCTCTGCCATAAACGGAGATAACTGTCCCACCTTCTTCTACAAAATGTTTAGTAACATTGCCCCAAAATGAAATATTTCTTTCATTTTTGAATGGACGTGTAATCCTCCTCCCAATACCAACTGCATCTTATGAATGCAAGGGATCCATTTTCTCAGCATCTTCATCATTTTATCATCATATTCATTATGATCATAACATATATCCATTGATTCACTTATTTTGATTTCATCGCCTTTTCATTGTTGATATAGACCACAACAATCTTTGATTGTCTCTTTAAAATACAACTTGATTGTAGCAATAACCAAATCAAATTTAATGGACCAACCAAGAAAACACAAACACATATACCCTGGCTACTTCCCAGGATGATGAATGTCTCTATTAAATCACCACCACTCCAATAAGTAACCACATTGCATAAATCTACCACTAATAAATCAATTTCCAATGTCATCATATCCAGTCGTAATCTTTCTAGTGCATGCTTCAATGAATTTGGATAAGATGAACCAAAAGAAAAATCATAGGAGTTTGGAAGGGATCCCATTCCAACACCATTCCTTTGTGCTATATACATATTCCATGTATCCTTGGTTGGTTCAGGAACATTGTGATAATCATAATTAACCTTCCTTTTCTCTGCTTTTTCCTCTTTTTTCAGGTTCATTATCATCATCTATTTCTTGCATTTCACCAAAAAGATCACCAATTTGTATGATGTGGTGTATTTTCATGTTCTACACTTCAAGTACATTTCCTACATGTGCTTTGAAATATTTGTGGTTTTCAACATCTTTATTTTCCACGTGTCTTGATGCAACTCTACAAACATGTCTCTTTGCTTTTATCCTAGTATAGTATCCACTTAATACCTTTATTCCCACCCCTTCTTTGACTGAGATAGTTAGCCATCCACTGCCTTATTTTATGGTAATTGGTAATCCATCTATCTCTTTATCCTCCATCCCCCTTGTACAAATAAAGTAACTTGCTTTGTATTTAGATGTACTGTTGGGAGTGAAATATTCCTATGACGCATTCTTAGGAGAACATGCCAGACCACCATTCCTATAAAGGTCAATTTTTTTTACTCATTTACTCCTATATGATGAGGGAGACACACTAAGGTGAACTTATCCTTGAGACTCTCGACCTTCTCTTTTTCGAAGATTCTCTTACATGTTTTGTAAAACACTTGCAACGTAAATAATGTGGAATTTTTTTTTAGAATAATATAATCGATGCAATTCAAGTACACAAACTTACATTCCATTCAGAAGAAGGT
>LPNX010007246.1:14005-52428 GCA_001517045.1 Pseudotsuga menziesii | reverse complement strand
ACTTATTTTGTTCCTGAAAATTTCCAATTCATGAGTAATTGTTAATAATTCTTTGATGAGATTGAATCTTAGTTCCTAGATCAATGTGAAGAATTAATAAAGGTTTGTTACCCCTCCCAAGATTCTTTGTCTCACTGAAATTCTCCCAATGGTACCTAGCTTTAAAATTTTGTGTAATGTAAATGGTCTGAACCCATGTTTTGGTTGCCTCATTTTGTTGCTTGCAAATATTTAGGATTGTAGTCACATATGTGGTAGGGTCTATAATTCGATCCATCCTCTCCCTTAATCAATCATGGGGACTACTATAAACTTTATTTTTCAAGATTTCCTTCAAAGATTCTATTGTTTGTTTCCCATCAAGAATAAAAAAATGTACAACCTCCCTTGAAGCATCTTCCTCTATTACCAATTGTGAAAATTTGTATGATGTCCCTGTACCCCCTCTTGTAAAAGGAATCAATAATCCATATCTTTACAAGGTGTTTATATTTGGTACAATCGGCTACATCAATTCTGGCACCAAATTCTTATTGATTGATCTATATTGATACTCTTGAGGTTTCACATGACACCGATGGATACCAATTTTGAAAACTTTGTCATCAAATAAGAAAGTGGAGGAACTTGTTCTATTTTCACCCACTAATTTTCAAAATATTTTGGATAGCATTTACATCTTCACCTCAACTGGTGTGTAGCACAACGGCTTGAAAAGGGAAATTTTCATATCCTTGTCCAAACTTTGTGCGTATTGGCGCCTCTAGTATGTAAGCTTCACACCACAATTTCCATTGAGCTCATTTCTAATATTCATGTGGTGCACAACATATGATGTTTGTTTTTTAAGGTATACACATTTTAAAACCATTTGAATCCCATTTTGTATTCCATTAGCAGGTATCAATATGTCTAGTTTCTCGCCCTAGTTTCTTAACTTCTACCCATACCTATATGCCAAGACATCTTTCCTTTCCACAAAGGCTTGCATAAGGTGTTGTTGATAAAATATTTCCTTAAAGGTGCATTGTTGTACAATGCAATATTTAATATCTGACTCATTCTCTTTAGCATCTACAATTGATTCAAATTGAATCAAAAGTTCATGTTCATTCACAACTGTCAAGTTCAAAAAAATCCTATGGGTGTCACTATATTCCCCCATCCCAACGTGAACGTATAGGTATGGGTAGCCATTCTCTTGCTCTGCAACCTATACAAACCAGTTTAAATCTAACTCTTCACAAACGATTTTTTAAGAGACTTGAATCTTGGGTACAATTATATAAGAGGATCCCAGGTGTGCCATTGAAACCTACAAGAAATGTAATTTTAGGAATACTTAGTACAAATGTAAAATGATAAAATATAGGGTACAATTACAACTTATAAATACAATAAATTTAGATGGAAGTCTCTATATACTTACATAAATTACATAGTCGTTGGAAACCCAATCCTAGGAACTTATTTTAGCATCCATGAAAATGATTTTATGTTAAATTATGTCTTGAAAGCTACAAAGCGCTGAAATAGCTTAGGAACATAACTTAATTACTTCAAACAAAAATTCATACATGGATTATTTCGAAATCCAGGAAAGAACCGCACACTAGACCAACCAGAAAAGCACATGTGAATTTGTGACCTAGTGTCTCTTTATAAGTTGGACTTTCATGATGGGACCATGAACCAAACATGAGTGGAAACAATTAATACCTCAGGTCTCCTACAACCACTTTTCATTCCAATCCAAAGGTCAGCAGAGGTCTCGATGGATTTTATCACAATTATGTGCACTATCTGAACCCTTCAAAGCAAGCAGAGTCGCCTCAACTGGATCATATCTCATCTTATCATCCTCAATCTGATGGACAAGTAGAGATCGTAAAAAAATGTTTGGAAGGGTATATTCGACGTTTTGCAGTTGATAAACAAACACAATGGGTCAAGTGGTTACCCTTGGAAAAATGGTGGTATAACACTTCCTTCCATATATCATCAAAAATGACCCTATTTATGGCACTTTATGACTATCATCCACCATCCATCACAACTTCAGTAAGAGACTCCTCTAAGGTTCAAGCAATGGAAGACCACATGAAGAATCAACAACAAGTTCTTCAAATCTTAAAGGACAGAGTGAATCTAGCACAAAGTTGAATGAAACAACAAGCAAATCAACACCGCAATGAGTGAAGATTTAATGTGGGGGATTGGGTGTTTTTAATACTACAACCATACAAATAGATGTCCCTGAAGAACACCAAGAAGGATAATAAATTATCACCTAAATACTACGGTCCCTACAAGGTGCTACAAAAGATTGGTAGTATGGCCTACAAATTACAACTACCTGCATCTTCACGAGTCCATCCAATTTTCCATGTTTCTTATTTGAAGAAGGTAATCAGTGACAAGATACCAGTTCAAACGATATTACCAGAACTTGACAAGGAAAGAAAAATTATCTTGGAGCCTGGAGAAATAACTAAAATAGGAACTATACAGCTTCGAAATTGATCAATTCCAGAGTATCTCATTAAATGGAAGAACTTACTCGTGGAAGATTCAACATGGGAAGATGAGTTCTTTATACAGTAGCATCAAAAACTACTTCAGCATTGAGGACAACACTTTTTGAAGGGGAGGGACATGTTAATCCCTTAATGATAGCACATTACCCCATATAGTGTTGTGCATTACCCCCTATATTGTGGTGCATTACATATTATTTATCTTGGCTTGGGTCTATTAGTGTTTATATTAGTTTTTATTGTACACCTTTCTCTCCTATATATAGGAAGGAGATATTCTCATTTTAGTTGTCATTGGATATTATCTTGTCTTGGAGACACAAGTACATTGTGTAAGGAGGTTCCTCCCTCAAAGAGGATTGTTATTTATCTCAATTATTCATTATTAAGGTGTGGATTACTCTTTTTTGGTATATTTTTGCTATTTTTATGTTATTTATGGGACTTGGTTGCATAACACCTGACCTCCTAAATCCATCATAATTGATGGTTTCACGATCTGAGTTAAATTTTTTGTTGTATGCCTAGTTGCAACTTTCCACTCATGGCCATTCAATGACACCTTGTCGACTTTCTCTATGGACACGAAATCCAAACTGGGAAACATAACTAGGTTTTTTCAACTCCCATGTATGTGTTTTTCCAATGTGGATATGGTCATATTTCTTATAGTCGCTCGGGACATTTAATTCAAATTTGACCTCCTTGTGCAAAAGTGGCATTTGGATTTACTAAGTAAAACCCTAGTTTTGGAGATGATAGAATGGGACCATTTTTGGGAGATTCAATCATCGTAGATGGGTTCCCCTAGCTGCAGCCTAACCTCCTGAATCCATCGGAATCAACAGTTTTACGACCCGAGTTACAGTTTTTGTTCTATGCATAGTTGCAATTTGCCACCCAAGGCCATTCAAGGACAAATTATGGAATTACTTTGGGGACACGAAATACAAACTGAGCATCATAAATCGGTTTTGTCAGCTCCCATGTATGTTTTTTGTGATTTTGGACATGGTCATATTTCCCATAGTTGCCCTGGACATTTCAATTCAAAGTTGACCCCCTTTCGCAAAAATGGCATTTGGTTTTACTGATTAAAACCCTAGTACTAGAGATGGTAGAATGGGATCATTTTTGGGAGATTAAATCACCATGGAGGGGTTTCTCTAGTTGAAACCTAACATCTTAAATGCATCGGAATCGACGATTTCACGATCTGATTTACGGTTTTTTTTCTATTTCTAGTTCCGAATTTTCCCCTAGGTCCATTCATGGACAATTTGTGGACATACTCTTAGGGCACAAAACCCAAATCGAGCAACATAATTGGGTTATGTCAACATAACTAGGTTCCCCTACCTTAGAAGATGATGCATGGGAATGGTGTAAATCTTGTATTCTAGAGAAAATATGTTCATTTGTATATGAGAGTAACCCAATAGATGCTCTTTTGGCTTGCATCAAGGTTAAATATGATGCATGTATCTCCTAGGTTCGAGTATGTCAAACAAAAATATGGCATGTTCCTTTATATGTTCATTTTCGTATTTTCCTTTATATGTTCATTTTTGTATTTTATGCATATGAATACTAGGAATCCACTTGATGATGAAAACTCTACTTAAAGGGAGTAATGTGGTTGTTTTATCATGAATCTACCTCTTCTAAGAGTGAAATTTTGTGCAAAATGGATTTAAAAGAATGACAAAGAGACTTTTGGGGGCTTTACACATTTTTATGCACATTCAACATATTTAGAGCCATGTTTCACCAAAATGATATTTTTTGCAATGACACATGGTTTGAGGCATGTTTTACATATTTGGAGGAAAGTTGTTGCATGAGGCAATGTTGTGTGGCATGGTTGGAATAGTTCAAGACCTTAAATAAAGAAAATATGTAAAAACAAACCCGAATTAGGATTATGAGAAGCAGAAAATGGACATTTGAAAGAGGTAGAGCACAAACTATGGTTTGGTAAGGCTAGGGTTTATATATTCAACCATTTGATGAAAGTGAATTCATGAGAAGCTATTGGTTAGCAATATATTGGAACAGACTAGGGTCTCACAAACTAGAGTTTGGTTTAAGGCTAGGTTTTAGACCTTCAACAATTCTATGAAAGTGAATTCATGAGAAGCTATTGGTTAGCAATATATTGGAACAAACTAGTGCCTTACAAACTAGGGTTGTGTAATGAATCGTGGGGATGGTTTGAGTATCACTTATATTCCACTTGGTAGTATAGTTAGGGCTTCAAGTATTACAGTTTTACTATTTTAATAAATATTCAAACTCATATTTCAAACAACGAAAAAGCATGACTTGTCATTTGATGAAATATGGTAGTATTGATGTTCAATGCGTAGCATTTATTATACTTCCTCTTAGATTGTGAAAAATACATAGGATTACATTGATTATGTGTGTAGCATGTTTTACATGACAAAGGTTCTTCAAACATATTTTGACATATTTTGTTAACTTTTGTTTTTCCTTGCAACATATTTTCCCTACAACCATAATCCTAATAAATGGGTATGACCCCTTGGAATTGACAAAAACCACAATTTTAAATTAGATATCCAATTAGCATGTATGTAATGAGTTCATTGAACTCTTGAAAGATAAAATTAGGTTGTTCTATTAAAATAATGTTTTCATGACACAATGGTGGCATGTTACTTGATCAATGCAATAAATGTAAGAGAATAAATATCTCTTAAAAGGTAATATGAAATGAATGACTTTATATGTAATTATATAAATTTCAGTTGAATAATTTATCAATTTGTAGAAGAGATAAATCATCACAAGAACAAATGGAAACTCAAGAGAAAATATGCAATAAATTGTCCCATGCATTGATAACCAATTATTTATAATACAAAATATGGAAAAGTAGTCAGCCCTTAAATGGTAGGTCAATGTACATGTATCCCTAAGTACAATGATGTACATGTATGAAAAAGTACATATATCTAGTAGGACATGTCGCAAATCAATATTTCGCTTGTTTTTCCCCTACTTTCCTATATCAACTGTTTCCCTAGGATCGCTCTACATCTCAGGAGTCTACAAATCGAAGATGATTTTTTTATCAGATAACTACACTCATACCCTACCACTAACCAACTTAAAAAATTAACTTATGGAAAAATTATTTATGACAAACACTCATCAAATCCAATCAAGGTATCAATGCATACAGTGTGCTCATGGATTTTCTCTCTATAATTGTGCTCTATAAACGAACGATCGTATCTCAATTAATTCAACAATTATCAACATGTGTATGTAAATTGAATAAAAAGACTTGGTCATTAATGAACATCTATCCAAAGGAAGAAAGCTAGTCACAACCATGGATTCTCCAGAGGGGCCAGGAACTGCTATTGCTAATGGCTACAATCACCAAATGCTGAAATAGTTAGACAAGAATGAATAAAAAATATAGTTACATGATCATACTATGTACAAAATATTAAAACAGTTACCTTCGTATGACTTGTTTCTATTTTGGATGCAACGCTAACTGCAACATCAATGACCATTGTTAGGTTAGGCATAGATGGATCTCATGTGCATCTACTATAGAGCACATCCACGCCCTTTGTAGGAGTGGAGCCTCTCATATACACACAACCCTTGTACATATTTATACTGTGAGGAGAGGCAATTGCAAATTGTTCTCTAAATATAGTAGGTGATGGCTACAATCACCAAGTGCTGACATAGTTATAAATGCATTAATCAATGAAATAACATGTATTAAAAAACTAAAAATGTTATTTACTTACTGATACATGCTATTCTTTCAACAAATTTACAACGCGTTCTTTCATATCATCATTCCTTATGGACTGTGTATCGCTTATCTCCCCACCAAGGGGGAGATCACTAGAAGAAATGATTAAGCGGGATGCAGGAGATCTACAACCTGCATTTTAGAAAATTGTAAATATTAGACAGTGTAAAATGAATTAACTAACATGTGATAACAAACTAACATGTATTAAAATAATGACATGACATGTATTAAAATACAGTTACCTCGGTGTGATTTATTTTTGCCAAAGGTATGCAAACATCTCGTACATCAAAGTGTTTCGGCGCACGAACCTTTGGACTAGCCTAGGAATCACGAGTGGAAAATTCTTACCCCACGTCCTCTACTTGTAGGACTTGTAAGTTTAAAAAATTAAAAATATTAGAAATCTATATATATCTATATAGTAAGGGGAAAAAAATCAAATAAGACTATTGTTAACCATTTACTTACCTGAGTAAAATAACCAGTAAAGCCGTCACCTATATGGACATGAACAAAGTAGGTATGGATACACATTGTGTATGGATTGGGCTCTTGGATGGGCTTGTGATATGCAGGTCTAGTCCCACTACTAGATGATCCTCGATCATTGGAAGGTGGTGGCTCTACCCCACTGGGAAGTGGTGGCCTTGGCCGACCAATAGATGGTGGCTCTAATGGCTCTAATTACCTTGCCTAGTATGTACACTGAAGATAAGTACTATGGTGAACAACCACCTATTCCAGTTGTAGGAATGACTCTTTTGTTTGTGGGACCAGCCGATGTGCATGTTGCACATCTAGCTTGGGTAGCCTTCTGCAAGGTGAAAGTACTAGGCAATTGGGATATATGTGCCTCGCATTGGGATATTATTGAGGCATCCTCATCCCAATTCCATGGTTCTCCAACATATCAAAATAGTTAACATGCTTCACCAAAAGAATTATGTGTACATCATTCTAAGAAAATATAATGACATTTTCCAATTGTTGTGTGGTGGTACATCAAAGACCATGTACCATCTATCCATCCAATTATATATGAATGGTTGATGTACACCACTCAATAGAAATATGATTTTTTCCTAAGTCCGGGATTTGACCCGTCCATGGATCTCTAAAAAATTCAAAGATGTGTTGTTTTGCTATCTTCAATTTCTTAACTTCCTTGTAGCTAAGTCCATCATCATATTCTTGCCTCTTTCTCTCTCTATACATGACAATGTCCTAAAGCGCACCATTTGACCTACTAAAGGTCTCTATCATCGCATCCATATTGGATGCAAGCATTCGATGTCTATTGTCAATAGTAGCAATTGAGGGTCGAATGTGTTTAACCCTCTGTATTACTCTTTGTCTATGTGCACATCCATGCTCGGCACTACAATTAAAAAAATAAAAATAAAAATCATAGACATATGCATGCTATAATGACATCTCTTAAAAATAAAAAAATGTAAAATTATTGTGCAAGAGTGATTCCATTACAAACATAAATCTCATCTCAATATATTGTAATAACAAAAAGCTTCTTGGGGATATATGGTATAGAATTGTAGGGACTATTTGTTTGGGATTATAATATCCAGGTATTTATTGAGTACATATAGGTTAGTGGTTAACTATGTTGAGGTGTTATTTTTATAATTTATGGATTAAAAGAGGTAGGGGTTATATGTTTTAAATGTTAGTTTTTAAATGGGTTATAAGGATGGTGAGTGACATTTTATAAGAGTTGGGATGGTTGGGATTTTTAAGGGATGTTATAAAGGGTTACATGGGTTAGCATCTATATGGTGAGGAGAGATGTAGGTTATAATTTAACATTCATTAATCCAATGTGAATCAGGAAGACATAAAACAATTATTAAACTTAGAAAACACGTTCATAAGAAAGATACTCACAAACACACGAAGGAACACATCAAATGAATTTTAGACAATTCTTCTTGCTACAAATATATATGTGATTGTATTATATTTTCCTACTCGTAGCTTCAAACTTAGATTAGGGAGATTTCTTGCAATAATTATTGAGCTTTCAAGGATAAGGACCTCTTATGCTCAAGGGAGTGATACCACTTTTGGTAGCAATTGTTTGTTTGGTTGTGTAATTTATTGTCCAATGACCAACATAAACCTTTCTCATGGTTTTGAGGCACCTTCAAAGTCCCCATGGTTTGAAGGAGGGTATTTTAAAAGAGGACTATGCTAAAGAGGGTGGTGATAAGGTATTAGAGGGAGGTTTGAAGGCTCGTAATAACCTAGTGTTTAATGTGGGAAGAAGAGGAAGCGTGTATGTAAAATTGTCGTCATTGAAACCTAACTTACTTTTATCCTTTAGGTGAAGATGTAAAAATGAGTCAGATGGTAGAATCGAATGGAAATTTGTGTTAGGGTACATGTGTCAAGATTTCATACATTAGTAAACGGTTGGTTGGTATTCCACTTGAAAGCTAAAGAAGATGTTGTTAATGTTGTGTGGTTTAGATGGTTTTAGAGTAATGCAGCCTAATTTTACCCTCGAGAAATGGATGCCTAGTTTCAACCCCAGCTCAAAGAGAAAACTACACATCCTATGTGTGTAAAAATTGTTGGCTTAGTGTTAGACCTCCAAACTATGCAAGTATTTAGGGCTATTCGGAATAATTTAGGGACTTTTTTAGAAGATGATAAGCATGTTAAAGTGGATACCTCACACTGATTGGCTCATATTCTAATTGAGATTGACTTAAAGGAAAATTTGGTAGAGGTTATGGAAATAGAGATTGGAAGCTGATGTTATGTACATAATCACTTGGACTATGTACGCATACCTTTCATGATGTACAAGATTCCATATCGATGGGAATTTATCCATTGAATGTCTCATTAAATTTTATAAGGGGCGATGAATAAGAAACAATGAGCAAATAGTTGGATTGAAGGATTGGAAAGAGGTATAATGTCTCTAATAGTTTGTAGGGGAAGCTTGATTAGATGAAAAAAATATTTAACCATGATCACAATATTGGCATGGGTTATAAATTTTTAGTTGGATTTGATACATAATTATACTATGGGTATGGATTTAGAATGTAATTTGATTATGAAAATTTAATATTGGGTTTCGTTTAATTGGATTTAAAATTTGGGGCAACATAAAAAATTATCTGTTTAATAAGGGAATGAGGCAAAATAGAAGATCATAGATGCATACGTCTTCAATTCACCCTCCTCTTCCTATCTAGAAGTCATAAACACTCGAGGGTTCTTGCTTCTCCTCACTCGTGACTATCATGGATGTTGGATGCAAAACGTGAAATGGGCGTCGTGGCCCCTTTGGGATTTTTTATATTTTAAATAGAATGATTGAGCGTTTTTGTTTCCTATCTTGCATGTTAAATGGCATGGTAGGCTCGGTCCTGCCCATGTGTAGTTCAAAAAAATGATAAATCGTTTTGGTTTTACTAGATTTTCATGTGTTTCGTAAAAGTAAGATTGCATCTAAAAAGTCCTTCAACTTCGTGTGAGGGCCCATGTGTCATTCTAGGTGAAAGATGCATACAAAATAATGATATCTTGTACAATGTCAAAAATTTAAAGCATAAGTAGTGTTCTCAAATGCAATGATATGATATGTAGTGTTGGGAAATGTGAGCCTCCAAATTGGCCATTCATAAATTTGTAAAACTATATTTTTAGATTTGAAAAATACCCAACAAACTTTACCCTCCACCAAAGCTAATTAAGTCCTATCATGATGTTTTAATAACCATTTGAATTAATGTACATATTTATGAAAAACTTAAATAAAATAAAAAAACAACAGTGCATTACTTCAACCATATATATATATATATATATATATATATATATATATATTCTATGTTTTGGACTTTTTTAGTAGTTTTTGGTAAAATCTAAATTTGGAAGTCTTTAAATTGTATTTGTTAATGCATAAATAAATTTAGCACCCTCAAATACTTTTTTTTTATTTGTTTCAATGCCATTTGACTTACTAGGCCAGCCTTTGGTATCACCTGGGATCGCACCTGGCCTAGGTTGCACCAACCCTTAGCATGGTTGGATTTAGATATCACCTCCTAGGAACACCTGGTTGGATTTAGATATCACCTCCTAAGAACACCTGGTTTTGATTTGAAATTTCCTTACAAAACAAACTCCGTCTTAATCATTTGCTCTACTGAAATTTAACAACTCACTCAAATACTCTATAATACTTAATTATACCATTTCTAAACCAAACTTAAAAAAACACAAAACACAAAACGCACTATTGCTATAACTAAGCTTAATATATATATATTCCTATATCCTATAAAGGAAATCCACACATTCCCAAAGTTCTACTCTACAATTTGACTAGACTTTTCATAAATGTGAAGTATCGCATCTTTACATAAAAGCAATTCCACACCAAAGAAATGCATAGTTTTCAAGATTTAGACGACGACGTTCACAACCCAATGATATCCCGACTATATTATAATCTCCGAATTTAGATTTGATTTTAACACTTCACATAAGTTCAAAGTCAAGCGAGGCATAAATCAATGTTTGTTCAAGCGAAGTCTTGGGTCAAGCCGCCCAGCTACTTTTCAGACATGAAAGTGAACGTCAAGCGAAGTCCTGGGTCAAGCGAAGTCTTGGGTCAAGCCGCCCAGCTACTTGTCAGACATGAAAGTGAACGTCAAGCGAAGTCTTGGGTCAAGACACTACATTTCCAAAGAGAAAACGCGTTGGCTGACCACAGCGTTTGGCGATTTAGAAATGGAGCACAACTTGAAAACCCTAGAATTTCTAAATCATTTATACTGTCAAACCTGCTTGCTTTCTCAAACCCTAGAATTTCTAAATCATTCTCATACATCGAGTATCAAGATTTGGGGTTTGCTTCTAACCATCTTGAAATTAGCTCTCCTCCTGCCTTCAGCCAAGACAAAGATGGCCAGCTCCCATGGAAAGCATTCATGGTCTTTCCCGGTTATGTTTATTGTCATATTTTATCTTAATATACACGTTTGCAGCAGCTCAGACAAAGAATGGTGGCCGCCTCCTCGCTGTAACACGAGCAATATTCCAGAAGTCAGTAAGTATGTGAGCAATTTGAATGCAGCGTTGAATATTCTTCGTGTAGACGCAGACAAAGGAAGGTTTAATAGTAGTGAATATGGCCAAAGTCCAGACCAAGTATATGCCCTCCTCCAATGCACAGGAGACGCAACCGTCGATGAATGTTACAATTGCTCACAACAAGTAAAGATTGATGTTCTACAATCTTGTGGGTCTCAGATTGGGAGTAGAGTTCAGAAAGAGTTCTGCTTCTTACGTTTTGAAAACTATAACTTCATCGGACAATTGAATACGTTTGTAGTGAATTTGACAAATAAATACAGTCTCCTCCGACCCTGCTGTCTTTCTGGCCGCTGCTCGGCAGCTTTTGTCAAATTTGTCATCTGATATCCTATCTGGATCAGCAACGAATCGATTTTCTTCCCATTCAACGATAGACTCGTCGCGCCATCCTATCACAGCTCTGGCTCAGTGCTGGGGAGATATATCTCTTGCTGACTGCAAAACATGTCTCTCAATAGCAATCGATAGTTTGTTCACCAATAATTCTGGGAGACTTGGAGCTCGGGCTTTGGCGGGAAGCTGCATTGTTCAATATCAATCCAATTTTACGCTTCCACCACCAACACCCAGAGTTTCTTCGAATCCTGAGTATCCACCACGACCAAAACGACTAGAAAAGTCTTCCACCATCGCCATTCTGGTCTGTCCATTGAGTTACATCATTCTATGTTTGCTCCATTTTCTGATATAGCTCTGAATTTTCATTTTTCTAGGTCACTATATGGGGGCCGTTTCACAAATCAGAAAAGATGAACAGCCGACCAGCAGGTCCTAGTACGATTCCTGGCTCGTCCAATGAGTCACTTCGCAGTGTTTAAAGTGGAAACATTGGCCGGTCGCTACAACAGAAAACTTTCTCATCACTTTGTCCATCTCTGGCTACGGTCAACTTGATGCTTTCAACTCATTTTATTATGTTAGCAGATCCCAGAGGAGCTGTTAATTCGACACCAAATCCACCTGAAATTCTGGTTCTTCACATATATATCTGCAACTATATCTTCTGGTCTTCCATTGTAGACTCCTTTAGCTCTTCCATATAACGCCGAGACTGAAACTACTTAAGTGATTTACGTAGGTTCGTTATGCATTTACATTACAGTTTTGGATGATCTACATATCATCCTGGTTGTATTAGCAACAATTATTATTATTTACGTAGTTTCATTATGCATTTACATTACAGTTTTGGATGATATACATATCATCCTCGTTGTATTGGAATATATCTGGTGGAGGTTTATATTATTAATATGTTTGGAATATATCTGGTGGAGGTTTATGTTTTACATATTGAGATGTATAATAAATTATTAGTACATAGTTTTAGATTGTATTGAGTATCTCATTTTTTTAGTATATTACTTAATTTATTGAGTATCAAATGGAAAGCTTATTGGATCCTCCACTGCAATGAAGTTTGACTTTTCAAGCCAAAAGATGGAGTCAAGAGTATAACTATACATTCATCTAATAGTTTTTTATTACCATATTCATCTAAATTTAATTTAATAGTTGTATCACTATATGAGTTAACTTAAAAGTTATCTAATAGTTATCAAATATAAAGGGAATTAGAGTTAAAGTTAAGCTATTAAGTTAATAATTATCCAATATAATTGTGATTAGAGTAGTGTAGTTCAAGTAAAAGTCATTATTGGAGTGGAGGGGANAAAGGGAATTAGAGTTAAAGTTAAGCTATTAAGTTAATAATTATCCAATATAATTGTGATTAGAGTAGTGTAGTTCAAGTAAAAGTCATTATTGGAGTGGAGGGTAAGCTAATAGTTGTATTATCAATGGAATTAAGCTCTTAGTTGTATCTAATAATTGTATAGTTGAAGTTGAAGTTTAAATTTTCCAACTGTCATGAATTGTACTTGTTAAATGTTAACTAGGCTATTTATAATTTATTTTTTTAGATAGTATATTTGTCTCATTCTCTCCATAAATGAAAAAACATAGATAATAGTTCACCCCAAAATTCTAAAATGTATAACTCTATCAACTTAAACATTATAACTAATAAAAAAATGTACAATTACATTTATGTTATTTAAAACAAACAAAAAATGATACAATTTGATTATGTTTGATATTCATTTAAAGTTACCATGATTGTTGATATCAATGAAAGTTATCTCTTAACTAGTGCTTCAAATGGTGAGGCAGGCAGTAATCATATTTAAACGCTCTCAACTCACCTATTTTAAAACACACAATCGGTTGATTTACATGGCAAGCAGTAAATATATTTAAACCCATATTATCGGTTTAAAATACTATTTACGCTCTTGTAAGTCTGGTTGTAATCATATTTAGCCTAGTTGGGAAAGGTTTTCATTTTATTCTTACATGGGGCAGCCCTCCTTAGGGGTCATTTGGGATATTGGCGTTTTCCCTCACATGTTTTATTCCCAAACTCAAATATCCTCCAAAAGAGAGGATACAAATACAAAATAAAAAATTAGGAAAACAAAACAAAGGACAAAGCATGGAATCTCAAAATTTTGATAACAATATTATAAATGATATAAGATGTGATATATAATAGGTTTAAAACTTAAACCAATTATAATAAGAAATATAAAGTTTTGAATGGTGAAAACATTTTTCCACCTAATCATAAAAGTTGTGTTGTATGTAATACAAAAGTTGGAATGATTATTTTGTTAATAGCCTTAACTTACTTATAAGTTTCTATATAACTACAAATTTTAGAAGTTATTTTTGTAATGTATGGTCAAAGAAGTTCAAGAGTCATTCTCATATAATAAAATTAAATAGCCATGCGGTGTATTAGCTTAATTGGTTGGATTTATCGGGATCAAGATGGAACAAAGTTAAGGTTGGGGTTCAAATCTTTGGGTCCTTCGAGGTTAGGCATCGAAATAATGCCGACAGGGTGAGGCCCCTTCAAGTGGGCCTCTTGGATTATATCCATGGCCATAAACCAAATTAAAAATATATATATATATATACAACAAAACTAAAAGAAAATAAATATTTGTAGCCTTGTTGGTCAATATAGTAATACAAATGTCTATCATAGTGGCAATCTCTTTCTTAGATACTTAATCATAGTTATACTATAGTGTAGATTTGACAAAAGACTCTTAAAACATAATTGATTTAGAGTATATAAGGGCTGATGCACAATCATGGACTCCTTTAAAGACACTTTAGATGCCACATAATAGTGGAAAAACCTGGAAACTTTGACTTTAGGTGACAATTAGGGGTACTTCCCTAACTTATTTGAAGATGAAGTAAAAAGAAAAAAGATAGGTAATTGAATCAACTTTCATAATATATAGCATTTATGCAGACAAAATGTGTGTAAATGATTATAAAATTAGTTTCCGTGAAATTGGGTTTTCAAATTTTCAGCACATCTTAACATATATGTTTGTGCAGGTGTAGCAATATATGAGGTAAATGATGTCCATTTGGGATAAAATCTTACAGACATATAAAGGACATATGGGCCTAGTGCAACACTATTTATTCAGAATTTTTCATGAATTATTTTTTTTATTATTAATTATTGAAGTCACAAAAGCTTGAAATGAAAATGTTATGTGCGGGTGCAACACTTTAGGGGCAAAAATTAATGAAATCCTTGATTTCTATATATAAGATCATAGAGCTTGATCTCGTCTAGTGCACCATATAGTTTTCTTGGGAAATGGTGATGAAATCAAAAGCTATATAAAAATCAATCGATGTATCTATTTTCGAAAGCTGACGTGTGTCATTTAGAAAAATAATTATAAATAAATAAAACATAGTTTTGAAGGAAAAAAGTACATATTCAGAATCGTAAGAGCGTACTCTACAATATTCTAACTTTTCATAAAAAAATATTGTGTCTGTCATAGCAAAACACGCCATCTAAACTGAGCATATTGATAGAGTTCTAAAAGACAAGCAATAGCCCTGGTTTATTTGTCCTAGCCAATAGGTTCGATAGTCCGAAGCTATTTCTGAACATAATGCCAAACCTTATTCCCACCGATTTTTTTAATTTAAAAAAAATGCATATGCGTTTTTGCTTAACTAATTTGGTATGAGAGTAAAAAAGAGTAATGGCATCCTTATCACATTATAATACCATTTAGACTCCCAATATTCCATCCAGAAGGGTCTATCGGATGGCTCATGGCCCAACATTATATTGGTTAAGAGGGGCGGGGGAGTCAAAGGAGGGAGAGGAAGGTGTAGAGGGAATCATGGGAGGGAGGAATGGATAGGGGACATATATGGGGGGGATGAAGGGAGGAGAAATATAAGGGGAAGGGAGGGATGGTTATGGGAGATATATGAGGGGTGGACAGTTGTTCATCGATGTCTGCAAATGTACAGTCAATAGAATAGAACAGATCCTCTGGTACCAAGAATCTTCAAACAAGTGTGTGGCCATCAGTGTAATGAGTGTTTATATTTGTATTAAAGATTTCAACGGTTTTCAAGATTTAGTAATTAGTATTTATAGTAAGCGGGTGAAATTTCATTTCTATCATCTTCATCATCATCATAATCATCATCATAGCCATAGTCATTGTGATCATCATCATCATCATAGTCATCATCCTCATCATAATCATTGCCATCATCATCACCATTCCATTGCAAATGCTTGAAAATAAAATCAAAGCAAAGTTTCAACTAAACCTATCATCATTGTTCCTCATCATTGTTTTCATCATCATCATCCTCATACTCATCCTCATCATCATCACCATCATTGTTCATCATCGTCGCCATCATCATTATCATCATCATCATCCTCATCATCCTCATCATCATCATCATAACTGTCATCCTCATCATCATTGTCATCATCCTCCTCATCATCATCACCATCATTGTTCATCATCATCGTCATCGTCATCGTCATCATCATCATCATCATCATCCTCATCATCATCCTCATCATCCTCATCGTCATCATGGTCATCATCATCAACAACATCATCATCATCATCATCACCCTCATCCTCATCATCATCATCATCATAGTCATCATCCTCCTCCCCCTCATCATCACCATCATTGTTCATCATCATCATCATCGTCATCATCATCATCATCATCACCACCCTCATCCTCATCATCATCATCATTGTCATCATCATCATCATCATCATCACTCTCATCCTCATCCTCATCATCATATTCATCATCCTCCTCCTCATCATCATCACCATCATTGTTCATCATCATCATCATCATCATTATCATCATCATCCTCATCATCATCATCATCATCACCCTCATCCTCATCATCATCATCATCATCATCACCATCATCATCCTCATCGTCATCATTGTCATCATCATCATCATCACCATCCTCATCATCATCATCTTCATCACCATCATCATTCTCATCCTCATCATCATCATTATCATCACCCTCATCCTCATCATCATCATCATCATGGTCATCATCATCACCATCATCATCATCACCCTCATCCTCATCCTCATCATCATCATCATAGTCATCATCCTGATCCTCATCATCATCGTCGTTGTCATCATCATCACAAGACAACTCTATGATGGACACAAATGCTAGAGAAAGCAAAGAAACATTAAGAAATAAGGATTTAAATCTAAATGTATGTACACAGACATTTCAGAGAAATAAAAAATAGGAAATAGGGTTTTAACCCTCAACGTATGTACATAGGCATTCCAATGCTGCCAGATTTTTTAAGGGGTCTCAGACTTTACGCTCATGACAATAATATTAAATTGCCGCTAGCTTAGGAATTACCAGAATTGAACGCTAGACTTCGCGTTGGCATGGCTACCGAAATCTATGAGCAATTAAGAGATTTAAAAGAAAAAATATAATATCATTCTTGATACAGGAAATGTTGATACAACAGGATAGTGGAAAGAAAACAAAAGAATACAATGAGAATTTGGATGCTAACAGAGTCGAATTAGTATAAAGTGCAGAATACCAAAGCAAAACTGAGAAAGAAATATATATCCTTGGAGTATTGTGTAAAGAAAACAAAAAAATACAATGAGAATTATAATGGTCTATATCTACCAGAATTGAATAAATATAAAATGTGGAATATCAAAACCAAACTGAGAAAGAAACATACATCCTTGGAAAATTGATTAAATAAATAGAACAGTTGCAGAAACTTGGATTTATACCACTGTGTTTAAGCACCAAAAAAACAGAAGTCATAAATACCTATAAACAAGGGTGGTGAATGAAGCCATGGGCTGTGCATCCAAGAAAACAATAATTCCTCCCGTCCTTCGATCTATTCAGCTTCAAGGGAAAATTTGCAACATTCACAGAGAGATTGAAGATTTATTTATGTCAGTGCTCAAAGGACGTTATAAAGCCGCGAGAATGCTTGTTTGGTAGCTCTTTTGGATGTAAAAAAGCCAGAACGAGTACCGATGGATCAACATATGTTCTCACTGCAAACCGCTAGTGATGATTCGTCGATATGCGATAGGTGACTTTAATCAACATTGTTATAGTTATCGTGTTCTTTTAATCGTTATCATGTTCTTTTAATACTTGATTAAGGATGTCCGGTTCTTTTAATCTTTGATTAAGGATGGATGGCCAAAATTCAATCAAATGGCATATATATCTTAACAAGATTTATCATCCGCCATGTATAGAGCCAAATTTTCAAACGATTCATGATTTTAATCAACATGTCATTGCGTTTGATTTTAATCATCGTCGTCATCATCATCATCCTCCTCATCCTCATCATCATCATCATAGTCATCCTCCTCCTCCTCCTCCTCCTCCTCATCATCCTCATCCTCATCATCATAGTCATCATCCTCATCATCATCATTATAATCATCATCATCATCATCATACTATTCATTATAGAAGTTTAACATATTTCAGGCCAAGTTTGATATGCATTTGATATTTAATATTTTAATATTTGATAAGCATAGATCAATCAAGTTGCATATTCAGTGAGCACTAAATTGCATATGCGATATATCCCATATGCACTAAATCGTATATGCGATATATCGCATATGCGTTTTGGAGATCATGTAAAAAACCTGCCCATTAATTAAAAAGCATTGTATCAATATCGCATATGTAATAAATCGGAGGTGCACTATATCGCATATGCAATAAATCGGAGGTGCACTATATCGCATATGCAATATGTGTTATATAAAAAATGTTGGGGTGCGTGTTATGGGCCATGTTTATTGTAGCAAAAGACATAATTCTTCTGAACCCGTGCACAGAGAACTGTTCAACGTGCAATTTAATCATTACTTACATAATTCCATAGTTTTGTACAAGCTTGGGTGTATTTCAATGGGGAATGTACGTAATAGAGGTCAAAAGTCTGAGAGGAAGGTGCTTACACCGGAAGAAGCTGAAAATAAAAAATAAAAAAAGAGGGAAGATTCAAGAAATCGTCAGCATTTATTACATGAGCAAATAGTTCCCATTCCCCCTCAATAGATACCTGACGTAGAGGCTGAGGAAGATAATGCAACATTAAAGGAAGCTGGTTATACAGAAGCTAATATTATTGATCCATTAGTAAATGGACAATCTTGTGAAGAGTTCAATATTTATGTTACTCCCGATGTAAACGTGACTCAGCAACAACCATGGTCGGTGGTTCAATCTCCTAATCGAAGTTGTCAGCCTGTAGTGGATGTAAACATTACTCCAACATTTCAAACAGCATGAAATTTTGCATCAAAACGAAAGACAACTCCTAAACGCATACAAGTGGACGAGAGCGAATTGACTTCCATGGAAGGTAAGGTGGCTAAACGCACTATCCTTCGTCATTGTTCTCAAATAATGAAACAATATTTTGATAACAAATCCGAAGCCGGTAAATGCCAATTGTTTTTAGCTTTGCTTAAATCTAGAAATATGGCAACTGTTAGAAGAAATTTAGGCATAAGAACAATGAAGAATATCGAATCAAGTAATCACATTATTAAATCTCTTGTTGTTTCATCCACATCGATTGGTAAAAAAACTCGTTCACAAGACTGTAATGTGGCTCGTCGTGTATTGGTTGAATCAATTGTATGTAGATCCACAAGACAATGTCATTTACTTAAATGCACATCACAAATTGTGCCTTTACATCCAAAAACACTTAAAAAATATTCAGTAAGAAGAGACAACCTTGATGTAGAGGGACAAATGGAAACATTATGGGCATTTAGCGGTAGGTTTCTCCGCAAAGACATGAAGTTAGTCGAAGCAGTGAAGGGCCTAGTGCACACGTTTTGGCATGATAACACTAGGCCTTCTTCTAACACAAAGGATGTGTTAAAACATTGTAGGGGTTCTAGAAACAATGAACCTCATGTTAAACATTATCTTGACATGACACAAACTCAACTATTTGAGATGTTTAAAGTTTCCCACGTAGAGCTAAGGCTCAGGCAAAGATCTTTTGAAAAATGAAAGCCTTGGTATGCTAGAATCAATACCATCCGGAACACTGGTTGTTGTAGATACCACATAGAGTTTGACCTATATTACCATACATTTGCACATATATGTCATTTTTAGCATCCTAACCATGTGTAGGAATGCTCAAGTACATTACCACCAATGTCATCCAGATATTTCATCCATAGCATAATGTGTCCGAGGCAAGATGGGAAGACACATTACTTAAAACAATGTGTAGATGGTTCTTGCAACAATTGTGGCGGGTTATCATTATGGTCTGATTGCATCCATGAAAGTGAAGATCAAGCATTCGAGAATGCAATTGTCGAGAAGCAGAACTATCAGTATGAGACATATCAGCTACATGATGGGAAAGAAAGCAGGAAGATTAAATTGGTGACTTCACAGGTAAATTGTTGAATATTGACATATTAATATTCATGTACACATTTTTTTATGTGGTTTATTAACACTGTTTATTTTTTTACACCAGGTGCAAGTATGTGATTTTATTTCAGAGTTTCGTGGAAAGATCCAACAGTACATTCAACATGTCGATATGGCATGGTGGCAATATGAGCAATTCAGAATATGTCGGGACACCTTCCCTCTTGGAACAATACTATCAGTGGTTGACTTTGCATAAAATTACACCCTACAACCACAAAATGAAATACAAAGTCAATACTATCACTCAGAGCAGGTGAGCATGATGGTGCATATCACATATCGACATGGGCCAGATAGCAATGAAGAGAAATGTGTGATACTAAAAGAAAGTCACTTCTACATAAGTGACAACTGGACCCATGACATCCATTACGTGCAACATTGCTTTAAATTATTCTATGATCATGTGATAGCTATGGATATACCAGTTTATCGTCATTTCATTTGGTCAGATGGTTGTGCTGGAGAGCTCAAGAATGCACATGTATTTGAATGGTTGTGTTTGTTGCACATAAAATACAAGGCGCCACATGTATTGAACTAATTTGAAACTGGTCATGGCAAAGGAGAGCACGATGGTGCTAGTGCATGCATTGAAACTACCCTTTGAAGGGAAGAGATGAAGTTTACAGGTGCTCACCTTCGAGACACTGCATCTATAGTGAAATGGTGTGCATCTGTCATGGGAGAACAAGAAATAAGGAAACACCTAGTGCAAAGAATATTCTGGGAGGTGACAAATGTGTACTGATCACAAACACATTGGGTGAACATAGTGCATGGAACTTGGTAGTTTCATTCAATTAGAAGCTTAGACAACTCGGCCCTACAAATTTGGACAAGATTGAAGGCTTGCTTTTGCAGTTCATGTAGCATCGATGAATGGGATGATTGTGAGTATACAGATACCATTGATACATGGGATCGAGTGACACTTGGCACCAATTTAAATGGGGTTAATGAAATAGACCATTTGGAAGATCATTAGACACATATTTCTATAGACTATGATCACATATCGGATCGCATACAAGCAGGTACATGAGTATTACCTAAATTAGAAAATGCATTTATGTATTGTTTACTCGACCTATGTAGAATTTAATTTATGTAGAAATTAGAAATGCAAGATCTTATTTAAAAAATGTATTGTTAAATCGACCTATTTCCTTTCACAGGTCAGATATATGCAGTGGTTGCCCCAAAAAATAATGAATGGGGTTCTGACTATTGGTTGGCACGTTTCTTAGAGGGGAAACAAACCATTCTCAAACCTATTATAGATGATGAAAATATTGAATTCCCAACTGGCTCGATGGTTATAAAAGGGGAGTACTTGACACTTGCATCACAACAGAAAAGGAAGGGTGGGTATGTATATCAAGATTATAGACTAGGAGCTATTGTATACCACTTCACCAACCTAGTAGTTGGTATAAACATCAAGTTGCGCACACTTGGTCACAAACATAGGTCACATGTACGATACTTGCTACCTCATATAGAGCACGAAAGATTGATGGACATCGGCACCATAGATAATCCAAATGGCCTACTTATATGAGTGCATTGTCATGTGCATTATTTAACCTTTAAAGTGAATTCTGAAGCACAATTTCAATTATTTAGCCTTATTTTATTCCCAATGTAATAAACTTGTGATTGACCGATACCATTCATAGACATAATATTATTCAAAGGATACTGGACACTATAAACACGATCGTACAACCTCGAGTGAGTTATCTATAAATCATGTTTGCACATTTTCATTGGGTTCTCTTATTTTTCTTATGATGTTACTAATGTCTAGCCTTTCGTGTGCCTAGGATACAAACACCATATACGGCACATTGGAGGCGCCAAGAACGGTGTCTTTAGACACCAACAAATAGAATTAGAAAAATAACATGCTCTTGAGTTGTTGAAATTGACATTTCTTGATGTTTTTAGTTTAATATACATTTAATTACATTGCCATGTACAAATTGGAAACCAACTAGGGTTTCATGAACACCACCTTGCATGCTATCGCTAGGCTTGACAAGTTATGAGATGGGTTAGGGTTTAGTGAGCTCTTTACAAGTTAAGAGACGAAACTAAAAACACATGGACATGTACAAATTGGAAACCAACTAGGGTTTCATGAACACCACTTTGCATGCTATCACTAGGGTTGACAAGTTATGAGATGGAACTAGGGTTTAGTGAGCAATTTATAAGTTAAGAGAGGGAACTAGAAACACATGGACATGTACAAATTGGAAACCAACTAGGGTTTCATGAACACCACTTTGCATGGGTTGACAAATAATGTGATGGAACTAGGGTTTAGTGAGCAATTTACAAGTTAAGAGAGGGAACCAGAAATTGGAAACCAACTAGGCTTTCATGAACACCAATTTGCATGCTATCACTAGGGTTGACAAATAATGAGATGGAAATAGGGTTTAGTGAGCTCTTTACAAGTTATGAGACGGAACTAGAAACACATGGACATGTACAAATTGGAAACCAACTAGTTTGATGAACACCAATTTGCATGCTATCACTAGGGTTGACAAATAATGAGATGGAACTAGGGTTTAGTGAGCTCTTTACAAGTTAAGAGAGGGAACTAGAAATTGGAAACCAACTAGGGTTGACAAATAATGAGATGGAACTAGGGATTAGTGAGAAATTTACAAGTTAAGAGAGGGAACTAGAAACACATGGACATGTACAAATTGGAAACCAACTAGGCTTTCATGAACACCAATTTGCATGCTATCACTAGGGTTGACAAATAATGAGATGGAACTAGGGTTTAGTGAGCTCTTTACAAGTTATGAGATGGAACTAGAAACACATGGACATGTGCAAATTGGAAACCAACTAGGCTTTCATGAACACCAATTTTCCTGCTATCACTAGGGTTGACAAATAATGAGATGGACCTAGGGTTTAGTGAGCTCTTTACAAGTTATGAGACAGAACTAGAAACACATGGACATGTACAAATTGGAAACCAACTAGCCTTTCATGAACACCAATCTGCATGCTATCACTAGGGTTGACAAGTTATGAGATGGAACTAGGGTTTAGTGAGCAATTTACAAGTTAAGAGAGGGAACTAGAAATTGGAAACCAACTAGGGTTGACAAATAATGAGATGGAACTAGGGTTTAGTGACCAATTTACAAGTTAAGAGAGGGAACTAGAAACACATGGACATGTACAAATTGGAAACCAACTAGTCTTTCATGAACACCAATTTGCATGCTATCGCTAGGGTTGACAAGTTATGAGATGGAACTAGGGTTTAGTGAGCTCTTTACAAGTTAAGAGACAGAACTAGAAACACATGGACATGTACAAATAGGAAACCAACTAGGGTTTCATGAACACCACTTTGCATGGGTTGACAAATAATGAGATGGAACTAGGGTTTAGTGAGAAATTTACAAGTTAAGAGAGGGAACTAGAAATTGGAAACCAACTAGGGTTGACAAATAATGAGATGGAACTAGGGTTTAGTGAGCAATTTACAAGTTAAGAGAGGGAACTAGAAACACATGGACATGTACAAATTGGAAACCAACTAGGATTTCATGAACACCAATTTGCATGCTATCACTAGGGTTGACAAGTTATGAGATGGAACTAGGGTTTAGTGAGCAATTTTTTTCGTTTCCATATCAGATCAGATATTTTCGTTTCCAGATCAGATGGGAATGGTTTTAAATGAAAGATAACATTGAAATTGAAGGGATACAGATTCACCTTTCATTTCAGTTTTTGAAGCAGATATAAAGAGAAAGAGGTTAAGAGGCCTTTCTATTTTTGGCCAATATATTACCTAACTATCAAAGAAAAGATTCCAAGTTTTCTTGTCAACACTCCACAAGTTATCGAAAATTATAGAGATCATTGCAGTTGTCGGGGATTCCTGAAGATTTAGTGATAAGGGTTTGACCCTTAAGATAGGTTTATTTCCTAAATTTGTGAAACTATTTTGATTTTCTATTATTAGCATATCAGATCCAGTTTCTTAGGATCTAAAATTGCTTTTTAAAAGCTATAAAGTTTTATGTCTTCTAGCAATATTAGGGGGGCTTAGTCTTAGAGACTGAGGGGTTCGACTTTGGAGACTTCTCATAGTTGTAATCTCAAACTTCTCATTACATATCAGTAATATAAGCTTCTTTTTCCATTGATGTTCAGACTTCCATCTTCTATTTTTTTGTACTTGCACTTAAATATTATGTTCATGTTGTTCATGTTTGTCTAATGCCTGATAACTGTCATCTTATCATTGCATTGATAAGTTAGAATTGCAAGTATTCCTTACCTATTGTAATTGGTCATTCATATATACTTTGTGTGTATTTTTTTCCTGATATAATAAGTTTTCTCTATACATCCATTTTTTATAAAATCTCTAAACAGCAGTGGTTGAAAGCCTTGTCCATTTGAGTGTGTTAATGCATGTTTTGAGCGAGTGAGGATTGATTAAGTCATCCAAATTGATCCTATTTCCCATACATTATTGATGTATTTAAGTTACCAGGCTCATTCCCTTTACAGTCAGGGAAAGACTCCTGGAAAGATAACATAATCATAAATTGAATTAGGGTTGGGTTTTTCACTAGACACGTTCAACTAGGTGGAAGACTGCTTATTTGTGCCTAATATTTGGAATGACATTTTTTGTCAAATCAAGGCTACATTCTCTTTCTTGTTCATTTTTAAAAAATATATTAATTACTTATTCAGAATTTGATTATACACATTTAAGTCAATTTGAGTCGAAAATAAGTCAAACTGAGTGGAACTAAGTCAAATTGAGTTGAACTAAGTCAAACTTAGCTTAAATCAGTCAAAATTAAATTCATTTCATCGAACATATTTTTATATTGAGAAAGTACACCTTATTATGTCAAAATACAAAAAATCCTATCCAAAAATAAAATAAAATAAAGGAACCTAGATGGTTGAACCTCGTTAATAGAACGACAACAAGTAGTTAGGGATTTGTATATTAAAACTATATACATATGAGTAAGCTATGTAATATTTTAGTCAATAATTTTGATTGTGTTTTGAGATTTTCTATTGGAGGTGCCCCCCTTGAAGAGGCAAGTGAACATAGATTTCTATCTTGAATATCTTTTATACAAGAGATATTTTTTTTGGTTCTATCTATTCTCTCTTGTGTTTTTCTATGTTTTGTCTTAATTTTTGGATTTAATTACATTGCAAGTGGTATCGAAGCTATTTCTTGGGCCAAAAATGAAGAATTTTTAAAACTAAGTTTTGTCTCTTTCAAATAAGCCATTTTTGCATTTTTGCTCCAATCATTTTTCTGTGAAGTTTCTGAGTTTGAAGTTTCCAAGGTACATAAAGAACATACACAAGTAGCTTGTCACAATTTTAGTATATTGGTTGCTATAATTTCGGAGGTACACTTTGTGTAAGTTATGCTTTGTCACTATTCCATAAGGTTTGGCTCTAAGTCAAACAAGTCATCTTGGAATTTTCACTCCATTTTTTTTTCATGTTACAATGAGGACATAAGAAAGTAGGTCAAAATTCCAAGTTCTAGTCCACTATACCGTTTTAGAGATAATTTGTGTGTAAGTTACGGTTTGTGATGAGAGGTAAAAAACTAGCACTAACCATGTGTTCTGGGTAAAATTGTTATATCTGGAGTTGAAAAGATCCAAATTGAATTCCACTAGTTGCATTGGAAAGACAATGAAACATAATATTTCTTGTACAACTTTCATATTCAGATTTGAAATATTGAACATGTGGCAAGTTGTACAAGTTTGTTCTTCTAAAAAGTCCAAAATCAACAAGTTTGAGGAAAATTACCCACATCTGAGTATTGTAAAATCTATGGAACTCCAAAGTACACATATCAAGATACTACATAAAAAACTTCAAACTCATAGGTGCATAAATTTCAAAATTACACAAGATTTAAAATCATCTCCAAATCAAGGTTTTACAAGGAGTTGCGCTTATCTCAAAATCCTGGCTTCAAAACCTATCTTAACAAGTAAGTTATTTTTCGATGATTGCAAAGCTCTTTTTCAGTGGGGTTAGCGAGCTCAAGTTTTTTTAGGGAGGTGTTCTAACGTCTTTAAATAACACAGATATATGATATTTAGCAGGTAAACCTGTTGTTGGTAAAGCATACATGCAGAAAATACAAGTGGTACTAAGTCACATTATTTGACACCCTTGTAACCTCTATTGGTAGGTCCCTTGAATTCGTAGCACATCATATAGCACTTGTATATAGATTTTACTTCCATGTACCCTTGGTTATATTGAATTCCCCTAGGTACATGTTGTTGGCTGCAACAAATCCCATTTTGAGTCATTAAAATGGGAGTCCCCATTAAAATTCTGACTAGTTTTTCTAGCCATATCTTCCTTATGGGGACTATCAAGTTGTAAGAATTTTTGTTTTGGACTTAATAAATTTCCTCAATAAACCTTGGTGGGGTTTTTTTTTTTTATCTGACTTTCAGAAGCATTTTCCTTTTTTTCCCACTATTCTTTCGTGTTTCCGATTCCCACTTTCCAAAGTCGGGATGCGAAAATCCTTTTTTGGAGGTTTGTTGGAAGTTGTTTTTTCTTATGTCCACTTTCCGATATTCGAATCATGGAAATCCTATCTTTTCAATAAAGAAAGTCCCTTTTCCAATTTCCGCATTTCAATATCATGGTTGCAGTGGAAACTTCGTTTTTATTGAAGACTTTTATTTTATTTTTGACTTCTGATTTCCGATGTTCGGATCGCGGAAATTGGCAGCATCATTTTTTATACTTATGATTTTTAATCTTTTCGATTTCCACCCTTCTCCTTTCCGAGTTCGGAAACCGAAAGTCTCACATGGTCTTCTGGTCGAATGTTCATTTCTCGATTTCCATCTCCAAAGTTTGGAACACGGAAGTCAGAAATCACAAAATATTGGACCTTATCACTCCCACATTCTATTTTTCTGCCTCAATCTCAATCGTTCATGTCTACTAGATCTACAGTCCAAATTGTTTTGGTTGTTTGGCATTGGGTTTTTAATCTGTTCGAAGTTACAATTATTTTTACCGTTTTTCCTGTGCTTTTTTGCTGCACTCGATGATTTTACCATTTTTCCCATGCTTTTTTTTCCTTGCTCCAGCTCACACATTCACAGTTTTTTACCAGTAAGTATTTACTACTTGACCGTTTTATGTTGTTTTGAACTCGTGTCGTTGTTTAAACATGGTTGCCAAATGCCAATTAGTGATGGTGTCCACCACCTCCAAAAACACCAGGTTGAAAACAGTTATTCAAGAGCAAAAGAACAAATACCCCGACGTCGATGTGTTTACTGATACCAGTGGACGTGTGTTTGACACCCTACATGAAGACTGGTCCAAAATTTACGCCATTTTTTTACAATGACAACATTTTCTCTGTCACTGATCACCAACTTGCTTATCAATGAATTCAGAGTTCTTTGCTCCACTACATCGCTGCTAGACCCCCTTTCATGCCTTATATAGATCTCATCAAGTGGGAATTAGACTATGTGATCCCTAAGGAACGCTCTTTTGACGACAATATCAATACCCCCGTTGCATCGTTCCATCCTGATGTTTTTTCTAGGGCTTATGCACTTGGACCTCCTAGACAACTCTTAACATTGAAATTTCTCGATGAAGCCATCTCCCGGTTCAATTATGAACAAGTGGTTAAATCTTGGATGGAGAACCCAACATTGTTCGTCCCTACCTCAACTAATTCCTACCCAATTTCCTAGTTTAGGGAACCTTTCTCGTTACTAGCATCTATGTTTTTTCGCTTGTATTGGTCACCGAATTGTTCCATGTTCAAAGCTCAGTGGGTTCATGTGGCACACCACATTTTGCTTACAAGTGATTCTTTTAATTGGGCACATGTTTTATCTTTCAATTTGAAAGATGAAATTGAAAAATATCAGAAGACCCCGGCCAACCAAAAGCTAGCGTTCTACATGTCAGGGTTTGTGATGGATGCATTCTGCGCAACTTCTCCTTTTCCCGCTTTAAAATGGAGTTGGAACAAGAATTCTCCACTTGTACACATCTATTGTTCTGATATGTGGGAGGACAACTTCATTCCTCAAATTTATGAGATTTGCGGCCTGTTTCTCGGTTCAATGTATTATGAAATTTTCAAGGCTGACGCTTCGGCATTTTCTGAAAGAGCCAGGACACTAATTTCGTTACATGGAGACTGGGATGTCAAGGAGTATTTATCCTATATTAGTATTTGGGGTAGCAATACTGTGCATATGCTACCAAGAATAGTCCTTGATCATATGGTGCTACAGGAATTCTCCTTTCAGACTGTCATCAATGGGGTTTTTCCCAAGTTGGCAAGGCATAAGAAAAAGGCTTGGCCAAAATTCCCTTTGTATCTGGACTCTCTTGTACTACAGAATTCTACCCATGTAGTTGTGCTAGGTAAAGAAATTTCTATCATGAACTTGGGAGAAGCACCCAAGAGGATGCATGACCCAAATTCTTATCTGGCAAACCTCTTTGCACATGAGCGTGCTAAGTTTCAGTATGTTCATGAAGACAACCCTGATGATTCTATGTTTAGAGCAGCTGTGGATTTTCGAGAGGCAATGGACAAAATCAATGATCCATATGTTAAGTCTCACCTCTACACGTACCAAAAGGACATCAAGACTAGTACACTTCACTATAGGGAAACTAAACTAAAGATAGATCAAGACCTTCAAAAGCATAATACAGAAAAGGAAGCAAAAGAACAAGCAACGAGCTTTGTTGCTTCCCTTGATGCTCAGCCTAAGGACAAAGGTAAGGGTATCCTTGATGGTCCTTCCATCCCTCAGCTTGCCTCAATGGAAGATACCCTGCACAAAGGGGCAGAGTTTATGAAGAATCTCAAGAAAATCAGTTCTCAATTGCAAACACACACAGAGATGGCTCAATCACAACCTAAGAAACAAAAGACTCAATTGAGTTTTGAGCAAGTCCAGTCACAAGAGGTGCCTAGGGAAGAACAACTGGTGCCCCTCCTGCAAATTGCTCAACAAAAAAAAGCACTCGTGCAGGTCCCTCCTATACAACAGGTAAATCCTCCACGTCCAGCTGATATTGAAATTCATGATGTACACAGTGATCTGGAGGAAGAGGAAGGTCCTTCTACTTGCCCAGTTAATGTTTTGACCTCCCTGATATCATCTATTCCTACTCTTCAGTAATCTGAAATCATTTCAGATTCATCGTTTTCCTAGCAATCCTTTTCTGAAATAAATCTTTTACCAATTATGGAAGCTACCACTAGCATTCATGTAGTACTAGTTGATCCACCCATTCATACTTCGCTTCCTCCCCTTTCACCACCTCACCTTATCCCAACATCCCCACTTTCTGAGCTTCATCAAATAGACATTCCTTCCATATCTATAACTCTTTCCTCTAAAATTGATACACCTACACCCAATTCTTACTCATCCCTCACATTTACTCCTTTCTCTTCTCCTATGAACATCCCTCCCATCAGTGTAGAAATCCTTGTTTCCCATACACAAATTGATCCCCTGGTTTCCACCCACCAGCAAACCATTTCACCCCTTGAAGGAATGGCATATGTTGGAGAAGATGTTGTGGTGTCTATGGTAAAATACTACTGGAGTAAGAAGGACAAAACGGTGATCAAGAAGGGAACTAAGAGGACGAGAGGAGTTGCAACCAAACAGATGCTCGCCCTCAATCAGGTTATTTGGAAGTCAGACACCCCTAATATCAAGCAAGGGGCATTAGATACAACTGCTTCCATTGAAGCTTTTGCAAGGGCTAATTATGATTCAGTTTCACAACTGAGTTTGGCACTTTCTAACAAGGAACAAGAACTGTAGAAAGCTAATTTGGACTTAGCAGCAGCTAAGGCAAGAAATAAACAAGAGGTTAAGTGGTTGAAACAAGAACATGAAAATAGAACCAAGAAATGGAAAAAGAAGACTGATAATCTCAAACATCATCTTGAGAAATCAAATGTTCTCAATCATCAGCAAGTAGAAAATATTTTCCTCCTTGAGCAACAGTTCAAGGATGCTCAGCTAGCTTCAACAACCTCTTCCTTTGAAAGATTGACACCAGAAGAATTCAAGTAGGTACTCTAAAAGGTGCATCAAGAATTCCGCCAGGCCATGGTTGATCTACAAACCTATTTTGATGAGATGCAAGGGTTATATAACTCGTTTGGGCAACATTTTGAAACCTTGGAAACCCACCATGATTAGAGAAGAGCAGCATCTACGGCCTTAAAACCAGTGATAGGTTGGCAGAAGCATATCAAAGAGAGACCACATGATCTGTTGATATTAGAAAAACTTTAGGCAAAAACGACTGAAGTCACAATTGAGACATGGGAAAGCATATGTGAAGTGGAGGCCATAATCAAGGAAGGACAGATGGATTGCGAATGTAGGTGGTAAGCTACTAAATTTTTGCTTGGCTACCTGGACTTGCCTCTTTAGATCCTATTGGTCAAGCGCCTTCACCAAAGTTACAGCTAGAACAGGTTGAACAACATTTTGATGTGGCTAAGGAGCAGATCCAGCAGATAAATTAGCTCACGATGCAGGAGATCAAGAGATGGATCGAGATCCCTCATGCTTCAATGGCTCATATACAAGTGTACCTGAAAGAGTGGAAGAAAGTAAAAAGAGTGAGATCACATCCCAAATCTGTAAAACAGAAATGCACTTCATACATGCCCATTTTCAGGAGATCGACAAACTCATGAACCGACATGCCAAGTGGCATTCCGCCCTGGGCAAGCCTTGAAACTATTTGATTTTTCAATCTCATTTCTTGGGAATTTTCTTTTCTTCTAAAATTTGTAATATTATTTAAAGGGGAAAATTTCCCAAGTAGAGGGGGGAGACTTTTAGAGACTAATCTTAAGAGCTACACAAGAGAAAAGACTACTAAGAACATAACAGGAAATTTTGTGGTTTTAGCACTTTCTAATTTTTTGCAGATTAATAAATTTGCAGTCATTTCGTATTATGTTTTATGGTTCTTCATTGAATGTATTTAATGAATTTCAGTCTATCTTCTAATCTATTTTGCTTGTTGATTGTTGGTTGTCTTCTATAAATGTGCTAGTTCATGTATTGATTTTTCCTTACTGAACTGGTATGTGGAATGTGTATCAAGTGAATGTCTTTATTTGGTGTACATTATCATTCACATTGCTGATAATTGGTTATTGATCTCTAATATTGATTGGTTATATAATGTTATTGTCTCTTGGACTAGTTGTATATCTCTAACGCTTTGGACAAAGCCCTTGGCAATTTTATTTGTTAAGTTAGTCTAAAGTTAGTTGAAAGAAATGATCTTGATTTGCATGTTTGCGCATTAAATGGTTATTCTCTTTCATCTGTTATATCCTGCAATAGTCCTATCTTGAAATCATTACTGATCTTGTTGAAGTATCCTTAAACAGTTAGTTAGGGATCGATTCTTTTCAATCTTTTCCCGCTTATCCTCACAACAGATCTTCTAGATCTAAAAACCTTTGTGTCAGTGGAAGCCTCGTATCCATAGGATCTAGTCATTCCAAACAACTCGAGGATAGAGTATTCTCTGTGTGGGAACGATTCTAAGCCTTTGGTTGAACTATTTCCTTCTGTTGACTGCCTTGTAGATTTTCCAGCAACCTACATACTGGGCCTGTCAACAGTACGCCTTGAACCAAATTTAAATAAACTGATAGACCATCTTGTTGTTATAGTACATCAAGAACAACACTCGAGGATATCACTCTCTAGTGCCTGGTTAATTGAATAGTATGGCTAAAGACATGCTCAAGCCTCCTTAGTCAGTGCCCTGAGATATTGGGTCAAGTACTATGTTTGAACCCATTTCATAGAGCTATAGCACTTGACACTCCCTCATTTTGAGGGTCCTATAAACCTTATTCTCACCTAACCATCCCCTAGTGGACATTTCTCCCTATAAATCACCTTTCAAGATCTAGACAACATGAACACGTGCCCTAATGTTGCAAGTTTGAAGCCTTGGAAGAATAATACAATACTCTTAAGGAAAAGATCGAGGACAATGATGACCAAATGTGACAACTTTGGGAGGAAGTATGCAACCTAGCTTAGATGTTGGAGTCCAATTATTGTGCATGAGATTTAATCAAACTACATTTTGTGATTGTAAATGCCATAACATGTAGCTGAAGCATTAAATAACTTGTTACCTATAGGTTTTCACTAACCACAAATTAAGAGATTATACTACTACCAAAAATTCTCCAGTCACCTATTTTAAAACATACTATCAGTTCATTTATTTTACACTCTTATGAGACCGGTGGTAATCATATTTAAACCCACCCTAGTTGGGAAGGGTTTTCATTTCACTCGTAAGTGGTGCAGCCCTGCTTGGGTGGTCATTAACCGCACAACCAAGGTTACAAATTTATCTTTAAAACAATAAACACACAACCAAGGTTACAAATTTATCTTTAAAACAATTAACACACAACGAAGGTTGCAGATTTATATTTAAAGCACAGCACAATGATACATTTTTATTGATTCACAAATAATCATAATTTATATTATGAGTGTTTCAAAAAGCTTAAATAAGGAGTTAACTATATACCCGAGGATTTGCACGGGTCCACCTATGCCTTTAGCCTACTCCATTACCTTTATTTGCGACATACCAGTATTTGCACTTTCATAATCCTTCGCTTCTCAGTGTGAAAGCTCGATGGCCACATCGAAATCCATATAAGAGAGTAGTGGCCATACTGTGACTGGTGTTGAGTTTAACAAGTTCAAATCCAGAAGTTCTCAATGGCACGAGCTCTGCCCCCATTGTGAAGTAAGATTTTTTATCTTTTATATTTTTTAAATTCGCTGGCGAACTCAATTATCAAAACTATCAAGTGAAGTTTTAATTGTTTACACAATTCTTTCTTGATCACATGAAAGTTTGGATTGGCGATCATAAGATTGAATAACTTTTATTGTCTTTTGTCATATGAAAAAATTCATCATAAGAGTGAGAATTATCATAAGACTGGTGTATATTCCTATAAATAAAATTGGCTAGCGATTTAGAGTCGGATCACTTTTCTCATTCGAAATATTTTCGTTCACATTGTAAACTTTATGACATTCAATAATTTGATGTATATTCTAAATCGCTACAGCTGAGAAGAGGCAATAAACAATATATTGTTGTATAGATCGCTAGTGTAGATCTTTAAGGAGGGGCAGATGACATATCTAAGCGATATGCAATTTTCAACTCAGTTTCTCTGTGCGGAAGGATAAATTCAGGTTTGAGCAGTCAGTATGCGCAGTGTTTGAGCAGTCAGTCTGTGATTAGAGGAGATATGGAAAGCCTTGACTTCATTACATTTTTTTGTTTTCTGTTTGCTCAATAATAGACAGTCTAGAGTCCCCTACATTCACAATACACAGAGTTGTACTTCTCACCAACAAAGTTATAGCAAGGTGCCACCAATGGATAAAGGCAGCTCCTTATCAATTTTTTGCAAAGCCTCTTCCTGATGAACTCCGCACACTGCTTTCCATATTGCCCGTGGCCATCCAGCTTTCACACTGGTAAGGATTATAAAAATGTAAATACCAATAAGTAGCAAATACCGGTAACTGACTAAGCTATGTGTACTGGACAGCAATGCCCCTACCACATTATTGAAATGTACGGCCAGTTAGTATATTACAACCATTGTCAACCGCGAAAAATACATTACTTGCTATTCGGCATTAAATGCAATTGTGGTCACACTCTGTGCTGTTGGATGAAGATTCAACGACACACAATACAACAGCAGATAACATGTGATGTATTTTTCGCCTCATTGTCAACTTGAACCAACTCGCTTATATACCGAGTAAATTATTTTTACATGAAAGTAGTATGGTACAATACAGGACATAATAAGTGAATGCACATGGACAACTGTTTACCAAAGACGAAGGACGTCTGAGTGATCAGTTGGATGTACCAAATCCCTCTCACTAGTCGTCAGAGTGAGCAGGTTGTCAGGCAAGTAAGTGTGGGTTGTCAGAGGTATTAGACACGAAAAATGAAAATAGGAAATCCCCAATAAAGGGTGTTTAATACATATTATGCAGTGTAGCAATTAATGCGACGGCGGTCGCACTGTGCGGATTAATGCGACGGCGGTCGCACTGTGCGGACAGTGCGACCGCCGTCGCATTAATTGCTACACTGCAGCGGTCGCACTGTCCGCCGACGACGGACAGTGCGACCGTCGTCGCATTAATTGCTACACTGCATAATATGTATTTCTCGCCCCAATAAAGGAAGGAGTGGACGTCTGAGAGATCAGCTGGATGTACCAAATCCCTCTCACCAGTCGTCAAAGTGAGCAGGTTGTCAGGCAAGTAGGTGTGGGTTGTCAAAGGTATTACACAAAGGAAAAATGAAAATCGGAAATCCCCAATAAAGGAAGGGTGGATGAATAAAATGCAACTAAGTTGGCTAAATTTTCCAGGTAAGATTGGTTGGAATTTGGCAAACACAATTGGTTGTTAATTGCAAAAATGGATTGAGGATCCTCATTTATATTGCTATTCGGCATTACATGCAATTGCCGTCGCACTGTGCGCCGTTGGATGGAGATTCAACCATACACAATACAACAACCATCGCATTTAATGTCGGATAACATGTGATGTATTTTTCGCCTCATTGTCAGCGCTTGGACTTGAACCAACTCGCTTATATACCGAGTAAATTATTTTTACATGAAAGTAGTATGGTACAATACAGGACACAATAAGTGAAATAAGTGAATGCACATGGACAACTGTTTACCAAAGACGAAGGACGTCTGAGTGATCAGCTGGATGTACCAAATCCCTCTCACTAGTCGTCAGATAGCCTCCGCACATGGAGGGAAAAAACACCCTCGAGCGCGCTCGAGGGCGCCCCTGAGCTCAATTTTCGCGCATTTCCAGCAGACCCACCTACAGCCTGGGCTTGCCTTCAGGCACCGATGCTTTCTGACGAAATTTGACAGCTACAGTACAAAACTGACAGCTGAGGTGGGTCCTGTGGCTTGGTGGCGAGAGCTCACAGGCAATTGCAGGCTCAGCGTGCTCAGTCCAGGTTACCATTTTAAATTTACCCGCCCCCACCTCCGCCTCCGCTTTCCAATTGCATGTGCGTGAAGGGGAGTTTTTAGCCCAGCTAATGTCACGTAAGGGCACCCCCGGGGCGCCCTTTTTACCTCCATGTGCGAAGGCTAAGAGTGAGCAGGTTGTCAGGAAAGTAAGTGTGGGTTGTCAGAGGTATTAGACAGGAAAAATGAAAATCGGAAATCCCCAATAGAGGAAGGAGTGGACGTCTGAGTGATCAGCTGGATGTACCAAATCCCTCTCACCAGTCGTCAGAGTGAGCAGGTTGTCAGGAAGTAGGTGTGGGTTGTCAGAGGTATTAAGGTATTAGACAAAGGAAAAATGAAAATCTGAAATCCCCAATAAAGGAAGGGTGGATGAATAAAATGCAACGGAGTTGGCTAATTTTTTCGAGGTAAGATTGGTTGGAATTTGGCAAACACAATTTGTTGTTAATTGCAAAAATGAGTTGAGGATTGTCATTTATATTATGTAATTTTAATCATTAAAAACTATCTTTTGAACAATTTCCACTGAATTTTAGCCAAAAAAAACTGGTCAAATTTTAGATGGCTAATTTTTTCCAGGTAAAATTAGTTGGAATTTGGCAAACACAATTTGTTGTTAATTGCAAAATTGAATTGAGGATCCTCATTTATATAATTCTAATCATTAAAAACAATCCTTTAACAATTTCCACTGAATTTTAACCAAAAAAACTGGCCAAATTTTAGATGTAAATGATGTAGAGTTTGAACAATTTCCACTGAATTTTAACCAAAAAACTAGCCAAATTTTAGGTGCAAATAGTGTAAAGTTTAGCTTACTGCAAATGCAACGATTGAAATATCTAATCAGGCAGGATTGAAATATCTGTATTTCTTGGGTGCACTTTTACAGGTTAAGGGAGAATGGCCGAAGAGATTTAAAAGTGAAAAACAAATATTTTACAAACCTTGCCTGCCGTGACAGTGTGTCGGAATAGACACCACACTGTCAGCCTATTTGAAGAATCGATTATTTCTTTCTGCCATTACCCCGTAAAATCTCCATAATACTTCGAATTTTATCTCAAATTCAGCCATTTCTGCTGGCGATTCTGCCCCTGAGCGGCAAGGTTGTGTGGGAGTCGGCCTTTCCAGATTCGTATTTGACCGAAATTCGGTATAGATTGGTTCGACAATCTGGTGGAACGACTGTTTTTACTGGTATGCATAATGTTACTGTCATATCTCCTAGTAGACAATATGTGATTTCTGTGGCAAAATTGGGTCAACAATGTAGTGTAGAGCAGATGCTGCATGTCTCTGTTTATCCTGCGACGAGCACATCCATGGCGCCAATGCCCTCTCGAAACGACAGCTTCGCACCCTTCTCTATGATGGACGCACGCAATAACATATATGAAACAAACATTTCGACTTTTTATTTCCTTTTCCTATTTTGAATTTTGAGATTTCATGTTCTAGGAAGAGGTTTCTTTGTCTAAATTGAGTTTTAAGAAAGTTTTGAGAGAAAGACATTTTTGCCTTCGAAGCTTGAATTTGTTTCATTTATTGAAGAATGTTTTTTATTATAATTTCATGCTATTTATTATTAACTTTATCATTTTGTTTTTACCTTAATAGAAACATAAATAAGAGATGTTCTTGTGTCTTTAATGAGGTCTTTATGCAAACCATTCTATGTATTTCAATTTTATTAAAGATATGGCAATTTCCTGCACAACCAACACTATCTATGAATTCACAAATTATAGTTACTATCTATGAATTCACAAATTCCAAATTGTAATTGATGAGAGATTGAATCCATCACCAATTATCCCTATTTCCTTGTAATTTAGAGCTACAATATTCAAGAATTGGAAATTCAATTTTATAGAGAGGAAGAACCAACTTGATACTTGAAGTGCCCTACGCAATCCAACTCCATTGCTTAGATCCCCTATCCCTTAAATGCACCTTAGCCATTGAAGTTTCAAAACCAACAAATTCAGTGTTGTCATGCCTTGGTTTTCCCTCCTATTTATCCTAAAACAGCTAAACTCCAATCACACCCTATTCACTATTCAACACAAACTAGCATAATCATTCCCATACCTAACATAATTTAGACATAACAATTCACCACATGACAACCCCAGGTCATCATTTGATTCGTTAAGGAGGGCGTTATGATTTCATCGCCTCCAGTAATATACCATAGTGACTCTTCTCTCATGTCTCACACATGGGATAGAAATGACAGGCTGGAGCAACATTTGAATGACGGTATTGGGTGGTGATCCTTTAGTTTTCCTTGAGATAATATTACCTTGGATTTCCACGTTCCATGCTATGTGGAGGGCATATGATAACCCCCCATTTTTTTATTAATTCCATAACCTAGGTGCGAAGTTGAGTTTGCTTGAGCTCATTAACGTATCTGATGTTTTTATGTTGATAGGCGTTAATATATTAGAATTTTGGGGTAGACTACCATCTATGTTTCTTCATCTATGGATGAGGATGACATGTTGGCCACTTTTCCTAACTCGCGTGACCCAGGTTCTGTGCAACCCTTCAAGCCAACAAACACCTGAGATACCGACCCTACAGAGCAAGCCCCATCGGCAACACCTGTGAAGCAGGCGTAGTCTCACCTGAGATATCTCTTCGATGGGTAACCGCCGGAACCATGTTTCCGCGATTTTCGAGGGATTATAGCCCCTTGGCTCGCAGCCAAGAAGCTCAACGAAGGCAACGGGATGGTTGGACAAAGGAGTCAGTCTTGCGCGACCGAGCACAAATATATGTCATCGCACTCAACTTATCCTTGCTCTCCACCTC
>LPNX010007246.1:0-13937 GCA_001517045.1 Pseudotsuga menziesii | reverse complement strand
ATATGTTATGTAATATTTTATCAAGAATTGATATTGTATTTAGAGCTTTTCCCTTCGAGGTGGCCCCTTTGAAAAGGAAAGTGAACATAGTTTTGTATTTAGAATATCTTTCTTATAAGAGATCTCTTTTTGGTTTTATCTATCACGTCTTGTGTTTTTCTATGTTTTCTCTGAATTTACAGGTTTAAGTATATTGCAAGTGGTACCAAAGCTCTTTCTTGGGCCAAAAGGAAGAATTTTTAAAACTAGGCTTTGACTCTTTCAAATGAGTCATCTTTGCATTTTCACTCCATTTTTTTTTTGGAAAGTTTCTGTGTTTGAAATTTTCATGGTGCGAAAAGGACAGATGGAAGTAACCTGTGTCAAAATTTCAGCATATGGGGACCACTATAATTTTGGAGATACACTCTATGTAAGTTTGGGTTTGTCACTAATCTAGAAGGTTTGGCTCCTTCAAACTATTATTTTTGGAATTGTTGGCCCAATTTTTTTCAGGAAGCAACATGGTTGAAATTTAAGGTTTTGGGTCATTATACATCTGGAGATAAAATCCCGTGTAAGTTAGAGTTTGTGACTTGGCCAAAAGCAAGCCCTAATTAGGTGTTTTGGATCAAATGGTTATATCTAGAGTTGGAAAGATACAAATTGGATTCTAGTAGTTGCATTGGAAAGAAGACAAACCATAGTGTTTTTGGTATAAATTTCATATTCAGATATGAAATGTTAGACCTATGGTAGGCCATACAAGTTTTCTCTTCCAAGAAGTTTGGAAAATCAACAAGTTTTAAGATAATTACCTTCCTTTTTTTCTTAACACATCAAAATTTTGTAAACCCTATGGCATTACAGAGTGAACATATCAAGATACTATAGAACAAAATTTCAAACTTAGAGTTGCAAAAATTTAAGAGTTACAAAAGCTTCAAGATCGTCTCCATATCGAGGTTTTACAAAGAGTTGTTGAATATTATGGCTAAGGGCACAATCAAGCCTCCTTAGTCAATGCCCTGAGATATTGGGGAAAGTACTATGTTTAGACTCTGCATGTATATCAAAGAGCTATAGCACTTCACACTTCGTCATCTTGAGGACCTTGTAAACCTTTCACCTAACCATCCCATGGGGGACACTTCTTCTCCCTATAAATCACCATTGAAGACCCTAGACAACATGAACACGTGCTTTAATGCCACAAAGTTTGAAGCCTTGAAAGAACAATACAAGACACTTCAAGAAAAAATATAGGACAATAATGACCAAATGCGACAATTTTGAGAGGATGTTTGCAACTTATATTAGAAGATGGGTAAGAAGATAAATCAACTGTTGGCAAGTATAAATGATTCCTTGGCTAAGTGACAACTCATAACATCTCATAAGAAGAGCCACTTATCTCTAGTCATGCTTTTTTTTGGTAATTCAACCCCACAAACCTTGAAACTTCTAGGTCACATCAAACACCACAAGTGGTAGTGTTGGTTGATTACAACAATGCCCATTAACTTTATTCATCAAATGACTAATCATTTTCCATAAAATAAAATTTAGTAAATAATTATAAATTACTTTAATAAAAATAAATAAAATAATAAAATACAATACTCCAAGAAATACACAAAGTGTATCAAAGTTTCTAGATTTGTAGATGCGCTATCCTTTATTTCTCTTCGCATTGAGTTCCTTTAGCATGATATGATTCATGACCATAGATCGTGAAAGGCGTGAGGAATTATCAACCATTTGTGCTACTTTCAAATTTTTAAACCCTGGTGAGATTTATTAGCGGTGGGCCATGGATTTCTTGTGGTGAGAAGGAAACCTCACCTTTGATCTATCTACGCCATGGATTGAGGGTTGCCCGCGACTCGCGAGAAACGCATTCAATTGCAGCGAGACTCTAATTGTACCACTTTTTAAAGTCAAGTAAAGCTTTTGCCCGATCTGACTCGACTTTTGTTAATTGTGAACATTCCATAAGCGTCCCATGTTTTCCTCACATTTTCTTTGGAGGCCCACCGCAGTAGGTAAAATTTAGAGACACGTCAGTGGATAAAAGATAATTAAAATGCTTTTTTTGTTAATTTCTTTTTATAAAAATAGTTAAAATTGTTATTTTTATAATTTTACAATTTCTACAATTAGATTTGATTGTTCTATGACCAATTTTTAAATAAACAAAATTACGATTTAAACAGTCTAAATTACTATTTCAACAACTCTGTCGAATTCCAAAAATTGAAAGTGTACACTATTACTATTTCAATTACTATTGAAAGTCTAAATTACTATTTCAACAACTCAATACCATTTAATTTAAACGATGTTAACTCTTCAAAGTTCAAAGTCAAGTCGAAGTCTTGGTCAAGCCGCCCAGGCTTTTTTCAACTAACGAAATAATGTCAAAATTACAACAGAGCGTAAGCTAAACGTTTTGGGGTTTGACGGTTTTTATTCCTCCTTTTTCAATAAGAATATTGAATTGTAGATATATGTGGTTGTATAATCTGGATATTTATTTGTTTATTCCTCCTGCATTCAGCCAAGACAAAGATGAGCATGAGCAGCTTTCATGGAAAACATTCATGGTCTTTCCCGGTTATCTATATTGTCATATTTTATCTTAATATACAGTACATTTGCACCACAGACGAAGAGTGGTGGCCGCCTCCTCGCTGCAACACGACCGATATTTCACTGGGAAGTAAGTATGTGAGCAATTTGAATACAACATTCAATATCCTTCATGTAGACGCAGCATCCCAAAGAAGGTTTAATAGTAGTGAATATGGCCAAAGTCCAGACCAAGTATATGCCCTCCTCCAATGCAGAGGAGACGCAACCGTCGATGAATGCTACAACTGTTCACAACAAGCAAAGTATGATGTTCTACAATCTTGTGGGACGAAGATCGGTAGCAGAGTTCAGAGCAAGTTCTGCTTCTTACGTTTTGAAAACTATAACTTCATTGGGGAACTGAATACTTTTGTAGTGAATTTGATAAATAAAAACAGCGTCTCCTCCGACCCTGATATCTTTCTGGCGGCTGTTCAGCAGCTTTTGTCAAATTTGTCATCTAATATTCTATCTGGATCTGCAGCGAATCGATTTGCTTCCCGTTCAATTATAGACCCCTCGCGTCATCCGATCTTCGCTCTGGCCCAGTGCTGGGGAGATATTTCCCTTCACGACTGCCAACAATGTCTGTCAATAGCAATCGACAGTTGGTTCACCGACAATTCTGGAAGTCTTGGAGCTCGGGCTTTGGCGGGAAGCTGTATTGTTCAATATGAATCCAAACCTTCCTCTAATCGTGCGCCTCAACCACAACCGCCTGAACCACAACCACATGAAAAGTCTACCAGCAAAATACCCCTAATTTTAGGTGTTCTTGGTGGCTTGCTTCTCCTCCTGTTAATTGTATGCTCCTTTGCAATTCGGAAACGATTGAATAATGGAGTATTTGGAAGGCCTAATGAAGGTATTCGAGATTGTTAATATGGGGCATCCGTTTTGCTAGTCGTGTCCATTGTATTACATCAAACTATGTTTGCTCCAATTTCTGATATAACTGTGAATTTTCATTTGTATAGGTCACTATATGGGGGACGACTCACAAATTGAAGAAGGTGAGCAACCGAACAACCAGGGGCAGGTACTAGGTAGGGTTCCTAGCCTGTCCAATAATTTCACATTGTATAAAATGGAAACATTGGTAGCTGCGACCGAAAATTTTCATGATAATAACAAGCTCGGTGAGGGAGGATTTGGCACTGTATACAGGGTAACATATCTTACTAAAACTTCTGTTCTGTTCTAGTACTTTATAATATCTTATTTGCAGTAGATTGATAGCTCCACTGAAGACAAATACAAAATCTGCACACTAATTTTTTTTTAACCTCACAGGGAACTAGTCCAGAGGGAGACGAAATAGCAGTGAAGAAGCTGTCTTTACACTCTGTCCAAGGAAAAAAAGAATTTCTAAATGAAGTTAAGCTGGTGGCCAAAGTTCAACATCGAAATCTTGTGAAGTTACTTGGTTGTTGCGCAGAGGGATCAGAAAGGTTGCTAGTTTATGAATACTTGCCCAATAATAGCCTTGATAAAATTCTATTCGGTGAGTTGCTTTCATTTTATTGAGTGAATGAAACATTGATGTAGGTAATGAAAAGCTTTCCTTGAAATGTTTTAAATTACTTAGGTCGGTCGTCATAATTTAATAAACTGCATGATCGATACAGATCCAAATAAACGCAGCCAACTTGATTGGCAGAAGCGTTACAGCATCATACTTGGAGTAACTCGAGGGCTTCTCTACTTGCATGAGGATTCTCATCTCCGGATTATTCATCGAGATATTAAAGCAAGCAACATTTTGTTGGACAGCAAGTTGAAACCGAAGATATCAGATTTTGGTTTAGCTAGACTTTTTGATGAAGATGAAACTCATGTTAGGACAAGAATTGCTGGAACTCGGTAATATTATAGTATTTGTGTCACCAAGAGGCTTTCAATTTTACTAATCTTATCACATATTGATCAGATTGCTAAGGATGGCATTGATTTATTTATGTTTTTTGAAGATGTAGGGAACTATTACAGTTTTCTGTTTTACATTTCTTTTGCCTTTTTTTGCCAAACTTATTTGTAAATTGACATTGTAATTTGCAGAGGGTATATGGCACCAGAGTATGCTATGAATGGGCAATTATCGGTTAAAGCTGATGTTTATAGCTTTGGGATTCTTCTTCTGGAAATGATGAGTGGAAGAAAAAACACGGATTTTAATTTACCACTGGAAACGCAGATCCTTTTAGAATGGGTAAGAGATTGTTTCCATTATATTTTCATTTGACATGCAGATCCTAATGAGTAAGATATTGTTTTTATCATATTTTCAATCGACAATAAGTACTCTGCTGGGAGCATGTTATTCAGTTCATCTATATGTTGTTTAGAAGCCATATGCGATCATTGGATTGACTGTTGACCTGTTTCGATATCAATATCTTGAAATAATGGCCCATTTATATATTTCGCAAATTTGACGATGTGTTTTAGTGGTGCAGGCATGGGGATTATACAAAGGAGGAAATATTGTGCACATGATTGATCCAGCAATAATTGAAAGTTGCAGCGATCAAGAACAACAGGAACAAGCCTTGAGATGCATCCATGTTGGATTGTTGTGTACACAAGCCAGAAAAACCATTCGTCCATCAATGTCCACAGTCAACTTGATGCTTTCAACTGAAGCTATGATGTTACCAGAACCGACAGATCCTGCTTTTGTGAGTTCTGTGCCCATCAATTCCACTGATAATTCTAGTTCCTCACATACATCAAGAACTATATCTTCTTCTGTTCCATCGCAGACACCTCGAGCTCCTCCATCTAACGCCGAAGCTTCAATTACTGAATTGGAACCGCGGTAATTGTAGGTTGATTCTGCATTTGCATTACTGTTTTGTTAACCTAATATATTTTCTCGGATTATATACCATCCCTGGTATCCTTACCTTTGTGATAAGGTCACCTTTAATATTTTTTTTTCAGTTTCAACGAAGGCAGGCTTTCAAGCTCTGGTTTAAAACATGCATGCTAAGGTTAACAGAGTTAAAAGATAATCATGAAAATTAAAAAAAATTAAAATGCCAAATTAGTTATAATAAGTTTCTAAATATAATAAGTTTATAAGAAGGCAGCTTAGACTTGTTAAGATGGTATGTATGTTACTTTCCTTCTAAAATATAATGCATATATTTAAGTTAAGATGCTTACATTAAGTTCATGTTTGAGGGTCTTAACTAAATCAATCATTTTTATATTTAAGTTAAGATGCCTACATTAAGTTCATGTTTGAGGGTCTTAACTAAATCAATCATTTTTATTTTTGTTAGTGTGTAAGTTTTTGTTTATTATTATGTACAGTATAATTTTTTTTTTATAAAATCTAGATAATATATTATATAAATAAAAGACCAATATATTATAAAAATATGATACATATATAAATAAAAATGAATAAAAAATGAAAACAATATTTATATATATATATATTGTGTGGGGACAATCTCCATACACAACTCTATAAGTGTCTTTAGTTTCATGGATGATGAATATGTAGACCATATTTAAAAACCAAATCTAAAATGGAGATAATGGTAAGTAGTTTAAAAAATGAGTGTGTCTTTGGGTTATGCAGTCTAAACCACCATTTCTCACTCTAAAGCTAAAATCAAAGCAACGAACTCATCCCAACGGGTAAAGTGTTGCACATTATAAAAGAATGCATCCATTTTATTTATAAAATTATAGTTGTAAAAGTGTACACTTGTTATTTTTACATAAAATGATAACCATTTAAAACTCCCTCACCCTAATATGATTTAATTATTTAGCACTACAACCTTGTGTTAAGGACCTAAGACCTATTTTCCTCTTGTGCTCATATAAGACCATGTTACCGGTTGAAATGACAGTCCAAATCACCGGTAAGCCTGTGAGGGAAAAGTGACCATTTTCACCTTAGTCACTTGTCCCCAACTACTTCGGATGTCGAAGCCTCCTAGGGGAGAGCCCTAATTCAACTCTAGAAAAGACACTAAACACCAAAGAATACCTCTTCTGAGGTTATTAGAGACTAGTGCCTTATTGGAGTCAAATATGAGAGTGAAATTGTCGTGTTGAGTGTGTGCATGGGGTATGCTTCAATAATGGAACTTGTTCAACGAGAAGCAAGTAAATGTCATCACACTATGAACCAATTATTGTGAAAGGTGTAATGTTATAAAGTAACATCATCCACAATATATCCACCATGTAAGAGAAATTATTGATAAGTATGAGCATTAAAAACACATGTAGAGTAGTACACACAATTATGACATCAATAGTACATCAACCATTACCAACTATGTTCACCCAATCTCATACCATGGGTGCAAACAAAAAGTATATTTTAGTTACTTATGACAGTTGCTAACATTGCATCATCGTATGGAATTTGATAACAAATTATGACAAAATTACAAAGGTTTAATAAGGTTCCAACTTTGCATTCACTATCCAACTTTAAAGTCTAAAATAAATAAATGTCATCAATTGCATACTATATCTATGCAAGCAAGTGTACAACAGTATTTATTCAGTCATGCTATAGCAGCACTAGTCATATGGCAAAGATGAGCATTTATGTGAACATGTATAATAATCCAAACTACATGTGTTAGACTTTATATGAAGGCAACAAACAATACCAACTCTGAAAAACAATGTTCTAACAACAATATAGTATTAATTTTGAATGAGCATTCTTGACAACATTCAATAATGATTACATGTGCATTTAGTCGCAATAGTTAAAAGGTGTTATAGTATGCATCGGATCGTATAATATTTCCACACATTATCATATCAGTACAAAGACAAAGTACTTGTATCCATTAGTAGTGAATTGTAAACAATATGCAACAACAATGATCGTTTACGTGTGTGTTTGGCAAGATCAGTAGCATATATCAGTCATTACCCATAGCAACATTTATACCAACATGAAAGTATTAGTCATCAGCAATATGCAAGTATGATAATAACTTAGTAATACTAGCTAACTTTGTTATGTTTGCTTGCATGTAGGCTATAAAAGGAGAAGGATGCCACTCTAAAGGGTATCCTGGGATGATAGTTTTTAGGGTCGTAAGGTGTAGCTAGGGTTAATTATGGAGAGCAACGAGTAGAGTTTTAGGCTTTGGGCTGGTCTAAAATAGACCCGAGGTCTTAGGGAGTGAGGATTTGAGGGAGGAAGGAAGCAGGGTAGGTTTAGGGTAAAATTAGGACTGTTTTAAGACCTTTTAGGGAAAATTTTGAGATTTTTGGAATTTTTGTATTTTTAGGGTTTCCTATAATTTCGCTTTAGGGTTTTTAAGGCTCTAGGGGCTACGTTGAATTTTTAGGGAAGGAGACCAAATTTTTAGGATTTTCAGCATAAAATTACAGACCTAAATTTAACCTAAAACTAATCCTAAACTAACCCTGGAACTAGGTTTTTTAGAAGAGAAAAAGTGTGAAAACTAAGGGAAACCCTACCCTAGCGAAATCCCTACCCAACCTAGGGATTCTAGGGAGGATGGCTAATCTAGTGAGGAAGGGTCCTAGGTCAAGCAACTAGCCTAGAAAAACTAAGGAGAAATCCTAGGGAACCCTCTCAAGGAGACGTGCCTCAGTTTGCTAAGGTGATAAGAAGGAAGGTAATGTCCTATCCTAGGGCTAAGTGCAGCTCTAGGGCTACCACTAAGACTTGAACATGCACATCCACCAACATCCAAACAAAAGGTAAGAAGCCTGACCTCCTTGTGCTCGTGTTCATCCAACAAATCAGAGCATCACCAAAAGCATAGATTCACCAAAGAATTACCAAAAAATAACTTGCATTAATCATAAAACTTCCTCAGGAGGAGCGCATTCGTCCAAAGAAACCCTAACAAGGGTAAAACAAGTGCATAGTGTATTATCCCATAAGTTTTTGTTTTAAAATGAAAGTGAAGAGATCTATTTATATGATCTCACACTCACTTTTAAAAATATTTAGGCCTACATGCCTTAAAATAAGTCAATTTGAAATTATAAAATGTCAACTGAAAATTAAAAGAAAATAATAATAAAATATAGCCTAAGGTAAGCTTTAGGTAGGCTACCTGGTAGGGATGATTTTAAGAACCACCTAGATTTATGTGTATAAAAAATGGATGAATCTCTCTGATATATAGGAAATTTTGAAGGCAATTTTATTAATAATATAATATCTATATATAAAAAATTTGGTGAATCTTTCCTTTTATTATATAATGTTGTAAAATACTGGTGAATCTTTCATTTTATTATATAATGTTGTAAAATATTGGCTATTCTTTTACTAAGTTATAAGATATTGTAAAATCTTGGCGAATATTTCACTTCATTATAAAAAAATTGTAAAAACTAGCGAATATTTCACTGATGAACAACAACATTAGTCAAATAACATGAATTGCATCATCAACAATAGAACATGTAGACTCATGAGTCACAATTGGAAGGTGTCAGTGAAACACAACTGCACTGACTAGATTCATGGCAAGTGGGGACTCCACTTTTTATCTTGTCTCTTAATGGTCCAGCGACATGTGGGGACCTGGATCTTGACAAACCGATAAACTAATAGAATTAGACATTATGCTTGATATTGGCCTCCACTAGCCAATTCAGCTCGTGGAGGCTAATAAAATTATGCATTGTAATTATGTCAATTGATTATTGCATTAGATGAATGTTGGTCTCATGTCAATAGGTATCCTACGATCAATGCATAAGAACCTAGTGCATAAACCATTTTTCTCTTCGCTTAGCTATGTAGAGCTCATTTATTTTTTTGAATAACGATAAGTATTTACAAAGAAAATATACAATTAGCATAAAAGAATCGAAAAAGTGAAGACAATTAATTCATGCAACTAAAAGGTAATAGAAACATATTTTCTCAAACCCTGAATCAATGGAAATCGACTGAAACCAATCTTGATTCAAGCTACAACGAAGGGTCAAATCAAGCATCAAATGAGGACTAGTGAATCACCCTTGAATTTAAGTATATATGTCTAGCTTTTCCACCAAATTTGGGTGTGGCCCTCTAGGATAAGTCAAGCTAGTCACATCTTATGCAATTCTCTTAGGTTGTGAAAACTAAATCATAGACTTCAGATTGTCACAACCAATGGTTCGACTTGACAACAATGATCTCACCTTGATAGGGCTTAATGTCCACTTTGAATAGATGTTGAGAAGATGTGTTGCTAGAGCTTTGCCTCTCTTTTTATAGCTTTTCCATTAGGGATTTATCTTGAGCTTTTTTATCTTTTGGGTGTTATAGGAAAATTACTTACAAATAATGGATTTATCCCCAACAAGAGGTTGATTCTCCTTGATAGAAAAAAATACTCATTTCTTTTTTCTTAAATTAGATCAATGAAAATTAAAAATAGTGACGAAAGAAAAACATAATACCTCTTGGTCCTCGGTTGTTTCTTGTCTATGAATATCAATTGGTAGCTTGAACCCTTGTCGCTTGGATTCTATGAACACCTACACCCAGTCAAACTTAAGATATGTTTACTCTTTCTTTTGACAATAGTCATAAAGATATATTCAAATGTAGTTAACCTATTGTAAACAGGAAATAAATTTGCCAATTCTATCTTATGAACAATATGCATTAACAATTAAATATCAATTTACCAAGATTTAAGGGGGGAGAAGAGAGATATATATTAGGAAACTTGGAAGTTGACAACAATATTGAATACATGGTCATGATGACTGTGACCTCCTCACTCAAGCTTGGGTTCCTCCTACCTTTACCTTATTCAAACTCTCACTTAATTCAAAGATTTAGATCACCATACTGTGAAGGAGCCTACAAAGGTGGATCTAAATTACCTTAATCTATTTAGATTAAACTTGTAGAGAAATGTTTAGGGTTTATCTTATAGAAAGGTATTGTGTAACACCTCGGTTTCGACCCCCAATTGCATTAAATTATATATGATGTAAATAGCGTTATTAAATCATGGTGTGGAGCTCAAGGAAAAGGCCCCACCATGGATTTAGCATTTTACGTTTTGACAATTAAAATTGATGCCGGTGGTTATCGTGCTAGCTGATGGCACGATATAATTTTCTACATCATGTAAATATGCAATTAATAAAATACCCACAACTAGCTATGTCAATGCAACATTAAAGAGATGGGGGCATGATTTCACAAGGAATAGGGGGGGGGGGTATTCAAACATTTGAGCCAATGGGGAAAACCCAAATGTCAAAGGCAGAATCCATCAAGTGTCAACTACCTTTCTTGTCTTATTCACCCAATCATTTATTACTGCTAGAAATTGGTTGAGCTAGTTATTGCATGGGGATGGGAAGAGTATGGAAGTCCAAATTCGAATTGGAGAAGCCATTAGTTTTTGGGGAAATGTGATTTTGACTTATGGGGAAAGTTAACACCCAAAAATGATGGCCATTCCTTCATGCATCCATGTTTTTTTTCTCCTCCTCACGCTTTTGGAGCTGATGTGCGTTCCCCATTCATGTTTTTGCAGTTTCTTGTCTTTTCCCCATGACTAGGAAGTTGTTTTGTTAACATTCAGTGGATGGGATCTCTACTGGGAATTTTGGTTGTTGTTTTCCTGATTACCTGGCTGAGAAAAAACGTTTTTTGGTGTTGCACAGTCAAGCGAGAGTAGATCCATGAATTGGGGGATTGAAGGTGTAACGTCCCCGACCCTCTGACCAGCGAAGAGGACGCTACTAACACCAATCATACGGGAAAACAACCCCATGAAGATGAACATGCATCAATGCTGAAATAAAAAGCTTAAACATAATACATACCAAGATGCATAATCCATCATACCAAGATGCATAGTTCCTCAACATTCAGCGGAAGCAAACATATACCTTCTAGCATTCAACATGTTCATCATTTCTCATGAAACAGTAGATATTATTGCAGAGATGAAATAGTTAGGAGTACTTATATTTTAATGAAGAACTCGCCCCGCAACCAGCTACGTCGCTGCAATGTTCCACCCAACCATAGGCCGGTGTGCTCATCAATCTCTCAGCAACACTGCCACCCCCGAGCTGGGCATGATTCCTCAAGGAATAAGGGTCAATGCAGGCTTACACCTATCCAAGGTTTTCCAATCAGCCAAACCCACATAGTATGGTCTTACCAGGTCGTCATGGAGCTAGGAAAGGCTAAATGATAAGCTGGTGGCCTCAACACCAATCTTCTCAAGCATACTCATCCTCTAATACCACTCTCAATAGTCCGAAGACCAACCATTGCATACCGTAGCAAAACAATCCATTCACATCTCTGTGAAGAAGGCAAAGACAATAGGGTGACAATCCCAAACAAAAGGTGAAACATAGTTCAGGTCCACAAGACAATTCAAGGTTGTTCTTGGCCCTAGTGTGGCCAAAACAACTCAACAACAACCCAACACCAGGGTACATCAACAGCCACAAACTCACAATGAAACGATGGCAACATTACGCAGTCCACTCCCAACGTGGATAGAGGAAGGATTCAACCAACCAACATCCACGAGCCCACAGTACACATAATCCCCAATGTAATAGCTGGAGAACTTACACAGGCAAAAAAGGGAAAAGAACAAACTCTCGACCTGTGCACAAGGGGAAAAGACACAACCCAGGCAAAACATGGAAGGAAACATAGTGGTCTACAGTTCACGATCCACCACAAAGGATGGAAAAAAAGACACAGCTCAATAATGCCAAAGGAAAACTGGTTCTCTGCGTTAATGGAAGGAACACCACCACAGACCGACAAATAGCGTGAGAGAGGGAAAACGAACCCCCAAACAAGAAATCGCACCCATTCTTAACCAGGCTCTGCGTGAGGAATATTAATCGGTCCCCTGCACATCCCTGCGTGAGGAATATTAACCGGCCCCCTGCGCGTCCCTGCGTGAGAGTGAACTCCCAAAATCCCCCCAAGAGTGTGTGTAGTGATGGTTCCCTTACCCATGTAAAGGTGGGGAGAGGACTGGTGGAGTGAGCGTGTGGCAAAGACTGACAGTCCTGCCACCCTCCACTTCCAGCAATCAATGCCCCAACAACTCAGCATATCATTAAAAAGGTGGTAGGATGAGACAAGGGAAGGTGGGAAAATCAAACAGGGTGGAGACATGTAGCTTTTTCCCCCATGACTCAAGGTTCATCATTTCCCCCCCCTTATCCTTTGGAATAATGCCCTTTTCATTTTAACGTTGCACCGTCATAGCTGGCTGTAGGTTTATTTTAATTGATGTGCGTATTTACATGATGCCAAACTATAATGTGCCGGATAGTGCAATATACCATCGGCAACTATCCCTATTGCCGAAACATACACAACCAAATCGATGGTGGGGATTTTGCCTTTAGCTCCTCACCACGATTAATTACATTATATACATCATGCAAACGGGGTCAAAACCGGGGTGTTACATTCCCCTCCCCCTTGGAATAACACCATTCTCGGTGTTCCAATACATAGGAATACATATACAATTTGCACATCCAAAATTTCAAAATTTTGCAGATCTGTCCCACGTTCAATTATTTACTTTGAACGTTCAGGACCAAGCCTCTCAGCTTCTACGAACTTCTCCTGTTGGTTCTTAGCTTTCAGCTTATCCTGAAGTCTAGGAACTTTGCGGCTATTTCCCTCTTCATGTTCCCTCATGGGGCAGTCCCGGCGTATATGATGTCCTCCGCATTCCCAGCATTTCATTGGCTGCTTCATCTTTACCTGCTCAATTTCCTTTGAGTCTTCATGCCTGGACCATTTCTTAATGGGTCGCTTGGACGAATGTCCCATCACTGATCCACCCTCCTTTCCCTTGCCAATTGCTCCCAGAAGGCTTTTCACCTTCGTTTGCAAACCAATAGAGTCTTGCAAAATCTGGTGGTTCATTTCATTATGCCCTTTCTGTATTTTGAGCATCTCCCCAATATTTTCTTGGGTCTTGGCCATCATTTGAAGGAGACGTCCAGCCAAGTCCAGCAACTTTTGATCTACTGCCATGATCAATGTGCACCACTGGGTTTCACTTTTATCACCCATGAAATGCACCATTGAAATTCTGTCAGGCCAAGCATAATATAGACATTAAAATCAGTCAGTTAATTGCCCAATTGGCATGACAGTCGAATTCTTATCAAGGAGTCTTTCATATTTTTCATGCCTTCCCAACAGGCACATGAGCTCATTCATGTCCATTCTTGGGCAGGGAGTTAACCATTCCAGCATTCACAAATTACTTTAAGCAAATACACACATTCCATTTTTAGTCATACATGCATTCAACAATCTTTTGTTTTCA
>LPNX010007238.1:82476-135829 GCA_001517045.1 Pseudotsuga menziesii | reverse complement strand
CCCCAAAAACAAGAAATACCTAAAAAAATGGAATGATGACATCATCATTCCATTTTTTCAGGTATTTCTTGTTTTTGGGGTAGCGGGGTCCATCAAAAGAATGTCGAGTGGGTACTCGTTGGATGAAGAATTTAATTCCGCATCCAACGAGCTCTCCCGATCGAAATTTGAGTAAAAACACAAGTCATCATTCCATTTTTCAGGTATTTCTTGTTTTTGGGGTAGTGGGGTCCGTCAAAAGAATGTCGAGTGGGTACTCGTTGGATGCGAAATTTAATTCCGCATCCAACGAGCTCTCCCGATCGAAATTTGAGTAAAAACACAGGGAGATATGTCAAAAATACAAACAAAAAAAATAGTTTTTTTATGATACCTATCCCCAAATTTATATTAAAAAGTGTTTAAGACCTATACGGTATTTCAAATTTAAAGCAATTCCATTGGCTAACACATGATGACATGGAATTTGAATAAAAGTTAAAAGGCCCATTTTGAGTTGAAATTTCCTCTAATGTATCCTAGGAAAACCCTAAAGGGAAAAACCCAACAAAAGCTTCCTCAATATAGATGCCCAAAAAGATAAAAGGTAAAACCAACAAGGAGATCAAAGCCTGATCCTCCTCCTTCTCCAGCTACTCTTCTCTTCTCCACTAATGCGCTACACAAGTGAGAGAGTGTGTCTTCCAAATGAGGAGTGTTACACCTCTGTTTATATTCATCCGTTCACTTTAATTTACTCATCTGACATGTAGGCTCGAGTTAAATCCCGTAGGCTCAAGTTACACATGTAGGCTCAAGTAACCACACTGGGGTGCTAATGACCCACCTTTACAATTAGAGGGGACTACCTCATGAATCTTATTAGTTCTTCTGATTAGAAGCATTGGGGTACAAAGTAATAAAAGTGGTTCTCCCGGTAGGACCATCGGGGACCACAAAAATATACATATAGAATACTCTTCGAAGTTACAATATTTCAACATAAACTACATTCCAAAGACATAATAACCCAATGACCCGAGAATTTCAAACTGTCTTTTAAATACCTCCAAACCTATTTTGAAAAGGAACACTATATAAAATAGATTGTGTACACTTTCCTCCTCTATATAACACAAAGAACAAATACTAGGTCCATGAACACCTCTTTTTACAAAATTGTCCCAGGTCATTATTTTGTTTGCTAGAGACAACCACATAATCAGTCTCATCTATAAGGGTTAATGCCATTTCCATATAACCCTATGCCATCACAACCCATCATCTGTTGGAGCATTATTAATGATGTACTTAGAGGCTAATCTTGCAATGACTTCCCATCTACCACATTCCATGACCACAACAAAACATCCTCTTCTTGGGACAACGAGACACCAACATGCCGCAAATCCCTAACAAAACCATCCCATTCCACCCGCAAAGGACCAACCAACCCCAAGTCTTGACTGCTACCCATCTTTGATCCGATTTAATTATTCCTTCATGTCAGTATACCTGGTCCAGAGTAAGAAATCCTCATCCTTTTGATTCCAATGAACAATCCCTCTGAGGGTCTACTCCCACTAGAATTTCCCAACCAAGTATCCATTCCCAATATGAATTTTCTTCCATCTCCAATCTTCTACGGTATCCATTTTGAAATGACTTGAACAACTTTCAACAAACCAAACTAATTGATGCATTCCTACTTACCTTAGTATCATGCCTTATCCACCCTTCAATTGACTTTCCTTTAAGATATTTGTCCAACACGATTCTACTACACAACCCTGCTCCATTGAGACACCTCCCAAGATTTTTGGTTGAGAGTGCCCTATTGAAAGCAAAGATGTCTCTCAAGCCCCAACTACTACACACTTTAGGCCTTTCTAGCCTTTCTCAACTCACCAAATGAATCCCTTCCTTTATCTTATTACCAATCCATAAAAAATGAAGCATTTATGTCTTATCTTTTCTAGAATGAACTTTGGGATATGCACAATCGACATCCAATATATTAGAATACTTTCTAGTAATGACTTAACAAGAATTGTCACGCCCCCTCCCATTCGAGAGGACACGACTAACGACACTGTTGCTATCATTTAAGCAGGGAAACTATCCCCATGAACATAGTAATAAAATGAATTGAACACAAAACATTCACAGATGCATAACACATGCATTTATATAGTGGAAGAAATTCATTTATTCAAGCATTCAACATGTTCATATAATTAATTAAAACAAACACAGTTGCAGAGGTTAAAGACACAAGAATACTTATCTTGAAAAAGAGTTGTCCCGCAACTAGCTATGTCCCTGAAACGTTCCATCCAACCATAGGCCAGGGTGCTCATCAATATCTCAGCACCACTGCCACCCCCAAGCTGGGCATGATTCCCACAAGGAATAAGGGAACAACAGACTTACACACAGCAAGACATACATCCACAGTCAGGACACCACACAGTTGGAAGTTCACAGACTGCTAAGGCAACAAGACAACCACATAGGGGTTCCTTGGAATCACTNTACACACAGCAAGACATACATCCACAGTCAGGACACCACACAGTTGGAAGTTCACAGACTGCTAAGGCAACAAGACAACCACATAGGGGTTCCTTGGAATCCCTCAGCCAAGCCACTAGCACATCCACAAATAGTCAACCATTTAACAGATGGGTTCCTTTGACTTACTTAGCCAATCCAACACCAGGATGAAGTTCACAACCAAATAGAAGTTCTGGGTATGGACAAAAACGTCCTAGGAGCCAAAATTGAAAATGAAAATTGGGGAAAAATGACCCAGATGAGAAAATTGTTTCAGGAAACGACTAATGGCTTCACAAAGGAAAAATGACCTCTGTAAACCCCCAATTCGTGGATCTATCTTCCGAGCCACCGAGCATAACAAAAAACGAGTTTGCAACAAAAAATAGATTGGTAAAATGGGGAAAAACACCCTGGGAACCAAAAACGATTTCAACAAGCGTTCTTGGGAATTATGGGAGAAAATAAGACCCCAAAAAATACCAAAATCATGAATCCCTACTGCATAAGCACTCAGCAACACAAAAATGACTTCCCCAGCCATGGAGAAAAATGGAGAAACTGCAGAAAATGTGAAGGGGAGAGAACAACAATCCAGCTGCGTGAGGGAGGAAAACACGACCTCTAAAAACCAATAGAACGTGAATCTCCCCTGCCCCTTCACTGAACAATACCAAAAATGTATTTTCCCAGCTGTGGAATGAGGAAACAACCACAAAAACGTGAAGGGAAGAGGCCGGGAGCTCCAACTGTGTGAGAGAGCAAAACGTATGGTTGAATAATGGCTTGGGCATACATTTCCAAGCATTTACTTGCCCAAGAAGTCAAAAACATATTTTCCAACAAATGGGTGGCATCCTAGATTTGAATTTGACTCCCATACTCTTCCCATCCCCTTGCATTAACTTTCCCCAACCAACTTCTAGATGACTGGGCACAAAAGACAAAATGAGTAGTTGACAGCTTTATGGGTTCTCCCTTAGACATTTGTCTTTTCTCCATTGGCTCAAAGGTTTGAATATTTCCCCTCCCTATTCCTTGTAAAATCATGTCCCCATCTCTTTAACATTGTGGCATGTAGCTAGTTGTGGTATTTTTATTAATTGCATAGTTACATGATGTCTCAAAACATGTTGTGCCTGGCTAGCACATAAACCGTCGACATCGATTTTAATTGCCGAAACATAAAACACTAAATCCATGGCGAGGCCTTTTCCTTGAGCTCCACACCACGATTTATTAACGCTATTTACATCATATGCAATTCAACACCATTGGGTCAAAATCAGGGTGTTACAAGAATCAACCTACCACCAAGGGATAGCTATCAATAACATTGATTCTCAATACATAGATCTATCTTCTTTAGGATCCATAGCGAATCACCTCTCCGATAATCATTGGGTTTAAAAAAAAACCAGGTATTTCATCTTCTCTCCCTCTCCTTCATCTTGAAATTCAAAACCCTTAGAACCTACTCACAAATTGATCTCCAACCCCATTCTAAAGCAAAAGAGATTTCTTTGAGTTAACTTCTATTCCTGACGCCAAATAGAAGACATTCAATATATCCTTGTATTCTAACCATTCCTACATAACCCCTTGGCAAAAAATCAAAACATCATCTACAAAACGAGAATGGGAAATCCAGTGAGAGAATGAGACCTTCACTCATTTTTAAGTCATTTATGATCTAAATCATGCATTTCCTTGTAAAATTATATATATATATATATATATATATATATATATATATATATATATTTCCTGAGAAAAAAAACCTTTATTCTTTCGAATAATCATGGACTCCTCCATAGGAGGTTACAATTTTCCTTATCAGGATTTTCACAAAATCACCATAAAAGGTGTTCAGAATTGCCTTAATGACTTACATCACAAAATGTTCTTTGTTGCTTCTATTATTTTCACCGCTATGTAGTCAAAAAAATGTTGCACTTTTCATTTTTCTTTCCTTCTATTTGCATCCAATATCATACTCCATACTTCTCTGTTATCAAATCAGAATGTGGAACATGATGGAGACTCCTTCATCAAGGATCTCACCCTCGATTACTCCTGGTTGAATGGCTAAAGCTTGCTTTGAAAGTATGTCTACTTCTGAATTGTATTCCTTGTATACATGGTTGAAATTAAGAGCTTCAAAAGAGGGCATAATCGTTCAAATTGTTCTCAGCAAATTTTGTAAATGAGGGGCTCGTATGTTTTTTCTATCTTTTTCCCACTCTATCACTGTTTTAGAATCCCCATAAATATTCAAATTGGCAATTTTTTTGTCTTTTGCTATCTTCAGTGTAGCCCAAAGAGCCATCAACTCTGCTCTAGTATTGGTGGCTCTTCCCGTGCCTAATTTGTATGCTATTTTTTTGGAATCAGTTATGCATATGACCCCGCCTGCCCCTTCAATGGCTAGATATCCTTGGATGATGCCATCAAAGAACACCCATGGAGTACTTTTATTGATAACTGGGTCTATGATTTTTCTGTGTTTTCCAATTTTGGGTACTATTCTATGTTCATGAACTTTCTGCAAAAGTAGTGCTGAATTTATGTTAATGGGAGTCCAACTGTTCTTGAAAATTGCTCTGTTTCTGGCTTCCCATATTGTAAAAACAAAAAGCACAGGGAAAGCATTGAATTCACATACTGCTTTGTTGTCCTACCATTTCTTAGTGTTCTACTCCCATGAATCTTCTCTTCTAGTTACTGTGCCCTTGTTGAGAGTTCCAGCGATCGCCATCTAGACTTGTCATGCATAATTACAAGTACCGAACAAATGGGATGTGAGTTCTTCATCTTTTTTGCACATTATGCATATCCCTGGTCCTTGAAAGCCCCTTTTTCTTAGCTTCTCCCATATCAGCAATTTGTTATTCATTGCCAACCAAAATGTAAGAATGGTTTTTAATGGACTGCTGCATTCCCATAGTCCCTGCCACCACCAAGCCTGTTCTCCATTGAATTGTTCATGTATGGTGAATTCACACCCTTTTTTAGCTGTAAACTCTCTATCTTCTGCATTTCTTGTCCATATTAATTTCTCCTTTGTATCATCTTCCAAACATACACAGTTTTCTTCTAGTAGTTTGATGTAATCTTTCCAACTCTCAGCTTCTTCACCTTCTAGTTGAAAATCGTTTGCTTCCTTCCATCTTGTTCTACCTGTGAATTCTGGGATTTGAACTTGTGCATCTACTAGTTTATAGCACCTCCATTCTCCAATCTTGTTTAGAACCGGTTGTGGAATTCTGTAATCCTCTCTTGTGCTAGCCCTGGGGTATTGACCTATCCTTATGCTTTTCCCATTCCCAATTTCCTAGGCTATCCATGTGCCTATTAGGGGGGATGCTAAGACCATGGAATTCCATCCAACTGAGCTAGGGAAGGAAGAGAACTTGACAGAATATGCAACTCTGACCATGGAAGAGGATATCCATCCAACTAAGACCATGGACTTGCTAGGGTTTCTAATCCAGTCTGTTATTTCCATATTTTCACAGTGTTTGGACCATACCACTCCGCCCCACATAGATTATGTGTTTTGAATAAGTATCCAAAGAGATTTGGCTGCCAACGCTTTAGTGAAGAGGGGTAGGTTCTTAATGCCCCATCCTCATATCTCCTTGGGATGAGCTATATTTATCCATTTAACCAGAGGTATGCCATTGGTTTGTTTACTAGCTGTCCATAGAAAAGTGAAGCATATATTCCATATCTTTGTGAGGATTCCTTTAGGGATGTATGCTATCAAGGCCCAATAAACATGTATACTCTGAAGCACTGCTTTAACCAAGACTAATCTTCCTCCTCTGGACAAAAAACTATTTGCCCATAATGAAACATGAGCCTCTACCTTTTGGTATAGCCACATCCAATATTTGAAAGCATAGCAATTTGGCTTGAGATAAAACCCCAAATACTTGAACCCTTCACCCATTATTTTTGCTGGATAGGCTAAAATATCCTTTGCTTTTAGTATTAGCTCATCTGAAAAATCGTTGTGGGATAACATTGATTTTTCTATATTGATTATCATTCCTGTAGCCTTCATGTATTTTTCTGTCAGAGTTGCATATTCTGTCAAGTTCTCTTCCTTCCCTATTCCAAAAAGCAATACATCATCTACAAATAATGTATGAGTTACCACTTCAGATCCTGATACCTTTACTCCTGTGATCCTTCCTTCTGTTCAGGCTTTCAGTATTAGTCTGCTCAAAGCATCAGCCACCAGAAGAAAAATGAATGGGGATAGAGGGAATCCTTGTCTGATACCTCTTGAGGGCCTAAAGAAGTTCAAAGGGGAGCCAATGATCAATACTGCAAAGGATGTTGATTGAATGCACCCCAAAATCCAATATACCATCTCCATTTTCATCCCTAGCTTAATGAGAACTAGTCCGATGATTGTCCAGCTAACTCGATCATAAGCTTTGGAGAGATCTAATTTTAAAGAAAATGTTGATTCCTTCTCCTTTTTTATGGAGTGTATCACTTCTTGTGCAATAAAGACTGCATCCAGTATTTTCCTATTCTGCAAGAACCCAAATTTCTCCTCTATAATGATCTTACTTAAAATTGGTTTGATTCTTTGTGCTATAATTTTTGCTATTATCTTGTAGATCATATTACAGCAGGATATTGGTCTGTAGTCTTCGAAAGCTTCACATTTCTGCTTCTTGGGTATTAAAGCTATGAAGTTTCTATTCATACTGCCTAACACTTTCCCTGATTTTTTGAATTCCTGAACCACTGCTAGTATGTCCTTTTTGATCAAGTCATAAAACCCTAGAAAAAAATCTAGAGTGAATCCGTCTGTCCCAGGGCTCTTTTCTCTCTTAAAATAGTGCAATACCTGAGTGATCTCTTCCTCCAAGATGTATTTACACAGCTCCTCATTCATATCCTCTTTTATAGCTCTTGGGAGCAGGTCAATGACTTCTAGCATCTCTCTAATTGGGCATCCTTTAGGTTCTTTAAACAATTCCTGGAAGTGTTCGACAATAGGCTTTGTTTTTCTTCGAAGGTTTTGGCCATAATTCCTCTTGTGTTTTTGGCCTCATGAATTGTGTTAATGATTTTCCTGTAGGAGGCATATCTGTGAAAGAACTTTGTATTTTGATCTCCTTCAACCAGCCAGAGAGCTCTACCTTTTAACCTCCATTTTTTTCCTTCCTGTAACAACATGCCATCTTTTGTTGCCTCTAGCTTTTTTATATCTTCTAGCTCTTTACTACTGAATACTCCTTGTCTATTATTATCATATACCTCCTTTATTTTCCCTTCTATCCCCTTCAAAGTTTCCTACTGCCTCTTCCTGTAATTTTCATCCCACTTTTTAGAAATCTTCTTTGCTTTCTCCATATTTTCCATAAATTGTTGCATCTGAGTGTGATTTGTTTCTGGTTCTAAGGGAACCCATGCTTCTGAGACAAGATTACAGTACTCCTCTTCTTCTAGCCACTGGGGATTGGACTTGAATGGTGCTGGAGGTTTTTTTTCAGGGGTATTGATAGTGAGTACTATTGGGCTATGATCTCATATACCTTCTATTTCTACTGAAACCTTTATAATGAGATTGCTTCCTATTAAGTTTTCCACAACCAGAAACCTATCCGATCTCTTCAAGACTGCCTGGTCCCCACTCCTTTTGTTTCTCCAAGTGGGCCTGATTTTTACAGGGGCTACATCCACCAGTCCTTTTTGTTCAAACATATGTCTGAAGTAGGGTCCCAAAGAGTCTGTTCTAGCATTCTTCCCCCATACCTCGTTGTTGTACATTGTTAAGTTTAAATCTCCTCCTAGTATCAAATTTTGATATTCTAGAGCTTCGGCGTCCTTCAGCTTTTCCCAAAAGGCTTTTCCGTCATAGAAGGGACCATAGAAATTTAGAATCATATACTTCTTCCTTGTTTCAATATCCTACAGCTCTGCTCCTATTGTTGAATCAAAATTCTGAACAGAGATCAAATTTAGGGTTGGGCTTCAAGCTGTTAGGGTGCCTCTAGAGTGCCCTTCTGCATTACTGCTTGTCATTCCCCAGTCCTTTATGCACTCTCTCACTATTTATTTTGCCTTACTACCTTCTGTCATGGTTTCTTGTGGTAATATTACCGTAGGGATCATTATGGTTATGAGCCATTTCAGGGCGAATTTCTTGGGTACCGCCCCTAACCCTCTGATGTTTAGGGATACTATTTTCATTTAATAACTCCTCCTAGGCTGACATCTCTAGGTTCCCTTGAAATTGTTCCTTGTTTACCTTGTTTGATCTCCTGAATTGCACATTTTTGAGCTTTGGAAAGGAAATATTTTCTACCCATTTGAGGTTTTGTTTCCAGATTTAGGGATAAACCTCCTATTGATGTGTATTCATCCTTTCCTCTTGAAACCCTAGGTCTTAAGTTGTATTCTGATTTTCTCTCACTTTTCAATTCCTTATATTGAACAATTTTTTGATTTTCTTTACCAGGGGAATTTCTACTTGCAACATTCTTAAAATTAACCATTGGGTAATAGTTATTACCTTTAGGTTCCGCTGTTGCTGGCCGCGTCTCGGTAAAGCCTCAGCTGCATTGACCATCTTCCATGATTCCCACAACTTCACTAATGTGTCCTTCACTCTCTGCCTTGGTCCCTGTCACCGTTTCCTGGGGGTCATTTTTTGTTACTATTTCTCTTTCGCCACCTTTTGTCATACTTTCATTTCTCTGGTGTTGACTGCTTACTTCTTCACCACCTTCTTGAATTTTCTCTGATTTCAGCTCTATGCTTTGTTCGTCTCTTGTCATGTTTTTGATTGGGCACTTCTCCTTAGCTTCCTCATTCTTTTCTGGTTCTTTTTCTTCCACTACTATCCTAAGCTCTTCTGCTACTACTTCCTTGCACCCTCTCTTGCTTATCCATACCTTCCGAAACTGGTTTCTTATTGTGTTAATCGGACAGTTTCTTACTAGATGTGCCACCTTTCTGCATCCATAACACTGGAATGGGATTTTCGAATAGTTTAGGCACTATTTCCATTGATTTCCATGCATGTTTATCAGGACTTCCTCATAGAGTTCGTCCTTCAGGTCCAATTCAACTAAAATTTTCACACATCTGCGGTCTACCTTGGTTTCCCAGTGAGGTTCTAATGCCACGAATTTGCCTATCCTATTGCCAATTTCTTTCAAACACTCCTCCTCCCAGAACGTCATTGGTAAGCCCGACATTATTACCCAAGCTTGTTGTATGTTGAATGGTTCTCGTGTCGCGTCAAAATCAATTCTCCGTTTTTGCAGAATTAGCCCTGATGGTCCCGAACTCCAGCTCCTGTCCAACAATTTTTTCCCGTCCTCTTCATGTCGCAGCTTCGTCAGGATCCAACCTCTCGGAAGTATGTGGAACTCAGGGCTGTAACCAATCTCACCTTTCCAATTCTGCTCGATCCAATTCATAATTTCCTCGCAACCTAGAGATTTACCATAGAAACTCCCTACTAGTGCGTGCCTCATATATTGGGGGATCTCACTGAGGTTTATTTCTCTGCCGACTGTTAATTCAGCATTACCTTTTCTCAGCCTTACTCCTAGTTTTTTTATTTTCTTCCTCCAAAATTAATAAATATTATTTTATTATTTTAACTATTATTTTATTAATTCATTTTAGGAGGCCCATTTTGAGTTGAAATTTCCTCTAATGTAAGTCTTACCTGAAGCAGAGAGAAAGATATATTTTCTTAAAGAGGCTGAATACAAGGTACCTAAATGACAATACTAGATTGTACATGATGATTAGGCTCTAAAGACTACAACTGAAGGAAGCTAAGGCACCCCTAGTAGCCACCCCACCTTGGAAATCCTAGCTGAGGCTACAGTTAGCCTTCAGCTTCTTGAAACTAGATAGGGTGTTGTGAACCCTCCTAGCATGGAGCCTGCTGAAGAAGAAAGCTGAGCAAACAGGCTTACAGGGACATTTTTTAGGAAAACCTAATAATTTTTGCAAAATAGGGCTTTCGGTGGCTTAGACGGACGCTAGGGAAATCCATTAGCCACTAAAAGCGCCACTTTTGGCAGCTAACAGTTCCGATAGACTGGCCTCTTGGCCACAGAAAGCAGACAGAGGCTTAAAATGAAATTTTGGCATACATGACCGGTTTTTGGTGAATATATATGGCTTAGGGACATAGGCTGAAGATGAAGGGCGTAGAGGAAAGCATCAAGAACATGTTTGTTTCAGTTTTATATGACATTACAAGTAGAAAGGGTCACCAACACCTAGTTATCAAGAGAAAAACGTGGCTTAACCAACAAAGTGCCAGTAGCAGTAATTGTCAGCAGTTACCTTAGTTATCTGAAGGTTCATTCAGTGAACTAATTCTTCAATTAGTTAGACAAGTAGTTAATTAGGGTTTTTTAACCTAATTTGTAAAAACTGTTATTTTGTTTATTTTTGTAAAAAACAAATCCAAATTTTCAGGATCTGTATATTTTGTAAAGGCTATAAATCCTAAGACTTATTTTATGAAAGAGGTTTGACTTCGGGGATTTATAGACCTATACTATTGTCAGCTTCTCATTTTGCTCATGATTGAATATAATCTCTTTTGTTATAAGTTTTTCAGCCTCCATTTCTGTCTTTACTATGCTTATGCCTAAATGTGTATTTAGGTTAAATTCAATTTAATTAATGACTGATAGCTATCATCCTATTGGCATGTTAATGTGATTTGAATTATAAGTACCATGCTTATCGTTATTTATCCATTTATATGCATATGTTTTGTGTGTAAATCTTCCATCCTGATGAGTTCTCCATCCCTACACCTTATAGTCAACTTATGAGCAATTGTAACTAAAAGCCTTGTAATTGAGTGAGTTTCATGCATGTCTTGAGAGTGGAAGGCCATATAAGTCACCTTACTTGATCCATATTAGAAAACCCTAAAAAAACTCTAAGTTACCAGGCATCCTCGAGCTGCAACCTAGAGGAGTTTCCTGGAGTGATAAGAAATTGGCACTGTTGCCGAGGAGAGGAGACTAAAGCTCAGCTTCCCAGGGAGACGACATAGATCCTTTCTTTGATGATAGACAAAGATTGGACACTATTCTGGTTGTAAATCATCTATCTAGTGACTCCATTGAAATAAGGTGGCTTTAAGAAGACCAAGTACCAAAGAAAACCCTCAAGGGCCACTGGCAACACCTGTTTCAGATCCAGAATAGATTCTGAGAAGAGCTAGGGCTTCACTAAGGTAGACCATCAGTGCTGGAAAGGAAGCTACTTCAGGTATTTCAAGAAATATTTCTGCTATTATTTCTTCTGCTAAAACACTTAATTCTCAGGAATTTATAAATACATCAGAAAATTCTAGGGTTTGGGCATCTTCAAGCAGCACTGCTTGTGAAGATCCAATCCCTGGTGACTCCACTGGGATAAGTTTACCACCACCACCTTCTCAGTTACTAGCTATATCAATACTGCCTCCATCCATCCTTCCCATACCCATTTTTGATATGGTTGTCCCTCAATTGACCAAAATGGAAAGGATCCTGTAGCTAGGTATGCCCCCCTAAATTTTCCAAATCCCCTCTCAGCCATGCCCACTGGAGATTACCTTAAGTACATGCCTAAATTCACAGGAGAATCAGATTTCACAGCTGAAGAAAATCTAGAGGAATTTTACAACTATGTTGAGAACATTAACATAGAACAAGAAGATGTATGGACTAAGTTTTTTGTGCAGAGCCTAGATGGTCGGGCTAGGAAATGGTTTAAAGAGCTGCTTGCTGGGTCAATGGCAAGCATTGAAGCCCTAGATGACATTTTTCTAAAACATTGGGGAGAAAGGAGAGACCACCTCTATTATATTACAGAGTTCAACAACTTGAAAAGATAAAATGGGGAGTCTGTCTCCAACTTCACCAAGAGGTTCAACAATATGTATAGCAAGATGCCCACTAAAATCAAGCCCATTGATACCTCAGCTAGGATAACTTATGCAAATTCCTTTGACTCTGATTTTTGTCTACTTCTTAGAGAAAGGAGGTCTGCCTCCTTATCACTCATGCAGGATGCTGCCCTAGAGGTAGAATCAAACATTGTGGCATCTCAGAAGGTCAAAGGAAAGATAGACAGGAAGAAGCAGCCATCAGACCCTATTGGGCCTTCTTCATATGAGAACAAGATTGCCAAAATGACCAAACTGTTAGATAACTTGACTACTGAAATGTCTAAGCTGAAGGACCAAGAAAAATACCAGTGAGGGGTAAAGGGCCAAGTGATTTTGCTCCCTGAAACCCTAATTTTGTCCCTTATAAAAGAGAAAATCCCCCAGTTCAGATTCTTAGAAAGGAAAGGAATCAAGGGGAAAATCAGAGAATAAGAGCTCCATTTCAAAATGCTGTATTAGAAGAAGAGCCAGAATTCATTGAAGAAGAAGGATAATCCTAAGACAACATCCACTGCATGGAGGATGAGGTGGACTATTCTTTTTTGACATAGGTGGAATATGAGGAAGCCCTAATTGATTAGCAGATCACTGAAGAGGCTTATATTAGGCTGATGGTCAGGGAAGGTACAATCTAAGATCTAGGATGGTTGCTCCTCTCAAGAAGAATGTTGTGCCTGTCAAACAGCCTACTGCACCAGCTAAAAATATTACTATTTTACCAAAGAAAGTGGTTGTCATTTCCAAATTATTGCAGAAACCAGTACCTTTGGCCATTCCTGACCATGTCCAACTCAAATATTCAGTGGATGAGGTAAGGTTTCCTGATAGGCTACATTATTCTTTCAACCTTGAGTCAGAAATTCAGAAATTGAAGATCCCTTTCCCATTAATTGAGCTAATGAAAAATGATGCATTCAAGTCTTCCATTCTGAATTCCCTTCAGCCAAAGGTGAATATTGATACTGACTTTGTAAATCTGGAAGATGACAAACCTGTTGTAACCCTAGGCCCCATGATCAAAGACCTAAAGGACTCATTCCCACCTTTCTATATATCCTTGAATATCCATGATAAAATCCTCCATAACTATCTACTAGATTCGGGAGCTTCTCATAACCTAATGCCAAAGGCTATGATGGATGAGCTTGGTCTCAGCATCACAAAGCCATACCATGATTTATTCTCCTTTGACTCCAGAAAGGTCAAGTGCTTGGGCCTCATCAAAGACCTTGTTGTGAACCTGACTCAACTACCTTCAAAAAGCATCATGATGGACATTGTAGTGGTTGATATCCCTCCAAAATTTGGTCTCTTTCTATCTCGATCATGGAGAAAAATACTAGGTGGCACCCTTCATATGGATCTTACATATGCCACCATCCCCATGTTTGGAGGGGAGACCAAGAGGCTGTACCGAGAAAATCAGCTGGCCTACATCACATGCAAGGAGAGCAATTCAATGAATCACCCCATCTATGTAGTGGAAACTAATTTTGGGTCATGCTTTCTGCAAATAGATGATTCTTAGCAACCATCAGTCTAGCTCACTAATCCCACCTGTTAGCAGCCCAAAGAAGTGACCATAGCAGTCTGGAACATGTATTTTGATGGGACTAGCACTCAACGCTCAACAGGTGTAGGTGTAGTATTGATCTCCCCATCCAAGGAAAACATTCATCTATATTATAAGCTTGATTTTAAAACCACTAAAAATATAGTAGAATATGAAACCTTGCTGCTAGGAGTTAAAGCTGCCAAGGAGATGGGTATCATGTGCATAAGGATTTTTGGAGATGCAGACCTTATTATTCAACAGGTCAATAACACTTTTCAGACAAAAAATGTCAGACTAAAGTCCTACAGGGACTAGGTATGGAAAATCAGAGACTCCTTCATGTTTTTTGAACTGTCATATATACCTGGGGCTTTGAATCACCTGGATGATTCCTTGGTTGTCTCTGCAAGTCTGTTTGTTCCTCCTTTACCTCCTAAGCTCAACTATGATGTTTAGGTTAAGTATAGACCTTCCCTACCAAATAATGTCAAATTTTGGAAGTGTTTGAGAGTGATGATGAGCTTGGAAAATTCCTTTAGCTAGTAGATGAATTCTCTGATATACATATAGACCAGGAAAACCTAAACATGGAGGAATCCAAGCAGCTAGAGTTGAAAGATAAAGTGGCTGATCAAAACAATGTCCAATTACCCACCAACTATATGCATCGGGGTCTAGTACCTCTGGAAGAGTTGTTTGATCATAATCACATCCCTTTCAAGCCTGCCAAAAAGGATCCAAACCCTGCTATCCATGAGCAACAAATAGGTAGCCAAAGCCATCCAAAACTGATAAATCTGTCTACTAAGTTGACTGCTGATCAGAGGTCAAAATTTTGCAGCCTGATAAAAGAGTTTGCTAGTTTCTTTTCTTGGGAGTACAGTGACCTGAAAACCTATGACACCAATATTATCCAGCACATGATTCCTTTGGAGAAGGACACCATTCCTTTCAAGAAGAAGATGAGATCCATCAGTCCTCTCCTATTACCAGTAATTGAAAAAGAAATCCATAAGCTCCTCAAATACAAAATCATAATCCCCCTCAGGTATTCCAAGTGGATTGCAAACCTAGTAGTGGTAAGAAAGAAGAATGGGGAAATCAGGTTGTGTGTGGATTTTAGAAACCTGAACAAATGTGCCAAGAAAGACAACTATCCACTGCCCAAGATGGAACAACTATTGCAGAAAGTCTCAGGGGCTAGTGTTATGTCATTCCTGGATGGCTTCTCTGGATACAACCAAGTTTCTATGCACCCTGATGACCAAGTGAAGACTGCCTTTACCACCCCCTGGGGCACTTTCATGTATGCTAAAATGCCATTTGGGCTAAGGAATGCTGGGGCTACTTTTCTGAGAGCCATGGACCTAGCTTTTGTAGGGTTGAAAGATAAAATTGTGCTCATATACTTGGATGACCTTACTGTTTACTCTCACATCCATCATGACCATTTGCAGCATTTGAGGAAGGTGTTTCTGAAGTGCAGAAGGTATGGGATATCACTCAATCCTAAGAAGTCACAGTTTGCACTCAGTGAAGGGAAACTCCTAGGTCACATAGTCTCAGCTAAAGGTGTAAAGATTGATCCAGTAAGGGTGGAAGAAATCCAGGAGCCGTCCATACCGAGATCAAAAAGGGACATTCAGTCCTTTCTAGGTAAGATAAACTTTGTCAGGAGGTTCATCCCTAATTTCTCTAAGTTGGTGAAGCGCACAACAATCATGCTAAAAAAGGATGCAGAAATAAAATGGACTGGCCAGGCAAGCAGCTCTTTCGAAGACATCAAGAAGGCTATCATGGAGGGCCCAACCCTGATTAGTCCTCACTACAACAAGAGTTTTTACATCTTTTCTTTTGCATCCTATGACACAGTGGAAACTGTGCTATTACAAAAAGATAATGAGGGTTTTGATCACCCAATTGCATTCTTCAGAAAAACCTTGAGAGATGCTAAGCTGAAGTATGATCCAATTGAGAAACAGGCTTATGCTCTCATAAAATCTTTGAAGACTTTTAGAATTTACATTCTCCATGCAAAATTCCTTGCATATGTCCCTTCAGCTGCTATGAAGGATGTTTTGACTCAGCCTGACATTGATGGGAAGAGAGCTAAGTGGATTTCCAAGATCATTGAGATTGATATAGAGGTGAAGCCCACTAAGCTAGTAAAGGGACTAGGTCTGGCAAAACTCATGGGTAAAGAAAACTGTGAACTAATGGAGATAAACTTCACCGGTGTCAAATCAGCAAAAGTGCAAACTGTGGTAGCACCTGAAGTAGATCAAGATCAGAATGGCATTCCACCAGTAGCTGAAAACCAAACCTCCTGTGAATGGTACTCATGTATTATTCAATTTTTGTAGAAATTAGAAGTTCCTCCTGATCTCACTCCTAATCAAGCACGAGCTCTTAAGTTAAAATCTGTTAATTTTTGCATAATTGACAAACTATTGTACTGGAAAGATCAATTTGGAATTTTGTTGAGATGTCTAGATAAGCAAGAAGCAGAGCAGGTCATGCATCACTTTCATTCCAGCACATGTGGGGGCCACCATTATTAGAAAACCACAGCCCACAAGATCCTAAGAGCAGGATACTATTGGCCAATCCTTTTTGCTAATGTATGTACTTTTGTAAGGGTCTGTGACCAATTCCAAAGATTGATAAGGAAGCAGCAGCTCAAATCCTTGCCCCTTGGGTTTATTGTAGTGAATGGGCATTTCCAACAATGGGGTCTGGATTTCATAGGTGAAATAAATCCATCTTCGAGTGGGTAGCATAAATGGATCCTAGTAGCCAAAGGCTACTTTACCAAATGGATAGAGGCAGTACCCACCGGGAATGCCACTCATTAGGTCATCATGAGATTTTTGTATGAGAATATCTTTAGCAGGTTTGGCTGCCCAGTAAGGTTAGTAACTGATAATGCACCTGCTTTCAAGGATGGGGCATTATTTAAAATGCGTGAGTAAATGGGCATTCAACTAGTGCATTCCAAATCCTATTATCCTCAAGGAAATGGCCTGGCTAAGTCATCCAACAAAAGCTTAGTCAGGATCATCAGGAAACTACTAGAGACAAATCAGAAAAGTTGGGATTCTAAGCTCAAGTTTGCTTTATGGGCTGATAGGGTAACAGACAAAATATCTATAGGGACTTCTCCATTCAATTTAGTTTATGGTACTGAGGCCATTTTTTCCATTCATCTCATTCTTCCAGTGGCAAAATTCTTTCAGGAAGAGGAAGATGAACCAAATGATATGGTGAGGAGGATGATGGAATTGGTGGAGTTGCAGCAAATTAGAGAGCAAGTGATAGGAAAATTAGAATCCCATCAATAGAGGATAAAGGGCATGTTTGACAAAAGAGAAAAAGTAGACAACTTTCAGGTTGGAAATTCAATCCTCAAGTGGGATGCTGTCAGATAGTACAAGGGAAAACATGGAAAATTTGACTCTTTATGGATTGGCCCTTTTGTGATAGCCCAGGTACATAACCATGAAACCTTCAAATTGTAGAATCTGGAAGGGGAAGAGGTAGTTGATGGCCCAGTGAATGGGCTTTTTCTAAAACTTTACTTTATTTGAGGCTCTGAGGCCTTCTTATTGTAAATTAGTAGATAGTAGGTTGTTTTTTCTTACAGAATAAACTCCATGCCCGATGGAATATTAAATGATAGTGTTAAGTTTTAGTTGCTTTTAGGGAAAGGCATTTTGGTCTGGGATTCTTGGGACCTCACTGGGAGGTTCCCATCCCAAGTAGGAGCCAGATGTTATCTCCCAAAATAAATTTATTTTGATAAGTATGAAGAATTGGATTCATGTAATGAAAGATCTGAGTATGACTAACAAATTGAGAGTCTCTGTTTTTTATATGGTTGAAAATTTTGAAAGTTATAGCTTTCGGTGGCTTAGGAGAGGATTTTAATAGCTCATTAGCCACCGAAAAGCTATGTTTCGGCAGCTAATGATTGAATGAGGGATAAAGGTAAAACATCGAAAGAGGCTCGAGCAAGTAGAATCAAATCAACACTTTCGGTGGCTTAGGCGAGATTTCAAATGACTCATTAGCCACTAAAAAGTGTTTCTTTTGGTAGCTTAAGGAGGATACCAGGAGGGACATTGACCGTTGAAAACAAGCAGCAAGCAATATTAGTAAAGGTGGTTTCGGTGGCTTAGATGAGACTCGAAATAGCTCATTAGCCACCTTAAGGTGATGATTTCAAGAGCTTATCAAACAATCCAACGTAGATTTTAACCACCGAAAGCAGGAAGATAAGTGTTAGGGAAGAAGTGATTTCGGTAGCTTAAGAAAAATCTCAGGCATTTCATTAGCCACCGGAAGGATGGGTTTTCGGTGGTTAAATAGGTTTTTTGGCGAGGTAGTTATCCGTCGAAAGCAGGATTTCACCGTGATGATGGTATGATGGTTTCAGTAGCTTAGGAAAAAGAGATATAGCTTCATTAGCCATCGAAAGCCATATTTTCGGCAGCTAGCAGAAAAAATCCAAGAGGTTATTAACCAACAAAAAGGAAAAGTGAGGAAATGGTTAGAAAACAGTCAAATCAAACCCCATCAGCAAGATGAACCATCAGTGGAGGGCATGACAAACTGCCGAAAATACTAGAGCCTGCATAACCGCATGTGTAAATGAGTTAAAGAGGTCGTTATAAAACTGGCAAAACACTGATAGGATTGGAAACCCTCAGTCTCCTTCCACCTATCCAAAAGAACAACAAAAATCCCACCGAATACCCAAGATAATGTGTGATATGATTGCTTGGGAAAGGATATCGAGAGGATCAGCTGCTGCCATCACCTTATCATCTCAGCATCTATCATGATAGAACAAACGCTCATAATCAATGCCAAAGGACTCCATCACATTTCGATCTCGAGCTTGTCATTCCTCTCCACCAGGAAAACCATCTCTGAAGGAGCATCCTACTAACACACTGTATACAGAACTAAGAATTATTTTGCAGGTACCCAGGAGAGGCACTCATCGAGATGAAGAAAGGAGGACCTGCTCTTAGGCAGGAGCTGGGTGATATCAGTTATTTGGAAGCACATCTAGAGTTCTGTAAACTCTTCCAAGAGGTTGGCTGCTACAAGTTTTGTGAAAATATACAAGGCTCCCATCAACAAGTAGTTGAGGCATTTTCCCTCTCATTTGATGGTTCAAAGGAAGTTATAGGCAAGGAGGAATTTCACATAGATGAAACCCTAATCACTGAAGTAACTGAACTCCCTTTCATAGGAGAAAAATGGTGCAAGACCACCATACCAAAATATGTAGAATTCAGGTCTTACCTAAAGCTTGAACATAGAGGAATAGTGTGGAAGAAGAGTGTGCCATCATCCTGTTTGGAAGAGAGGTGGCAATAACTGTTGAAGGCCATTGTGTTATACCTAACATGTGAAGGAAGATATAACAGAGACATGATCTACCATTTCAATTTAATGAATCACTTCATAGGTAAAAGGACACTGAATTTTCCCTTTTACTTACCCAGAAGTCTGGGAAAGATGGCACACCAAGTGAAATCCCAACCAACCAAGATTGCTGGTAGACTGTCCCACCATGCCTTATCCAACTGTTGATCCAGGAGTTTCTAAAAAGAAGGAATGTGGCATGGCCCTATTTTTTGTTTTGGAATGGATTTGAGACAGGCCTTCAACCAGAAGAGAAAGGGAAGTTTCCTGAAAAGAAGTCCAGCACACCAAGGAAAGGTAGAAGAAAGAGGAGGGCTATATCCCCATCAGCAGCAACAGAACAACCACCCTCCTCTTCCAAGACCAAGAAGGTAAAAAGGAACTTGGACTTCAATGATAAGGTCTAGGAGGTTGAAACACACAATGAAAGTATTCTAAACCTACCCTACTCAGATTCTGAAGGGGAGCAAGAGGAAGGTGCAGACCTAGCTCTGCAAACTGTACCAGTGGCTGAAGCACTACACTCCCCCACACCAAAGGAGCAAGAGGAACCAACAGAGATGGATTCCTCTAGCAAGCCTAAAACTCAAAAGATCAATCAATTACTAAGGCAAATTTATGATATGGAGATTTTGGAAAGGGAAATAAAGAAGAATAATGCTGCATTGACCAGTAGAAACAAGCTGCTACATAATTCTTACCTGAAGCAGAGAGAAAGATATATTTTCTTAAAGAGGCTGAATACAAGGTACCTAAAGGAAAATACTAGATTGTACAAGATGATTAGGCTCCAAATACTACAACTGAAGGAAGCTAAGGAAAACCCTAGCAGCCACCCCACCTTGGATACCCTAGCTGAGGCTACAGTTAGCCTTCAGCCTATTGAAACTAGCTAGGGTGCTGTTAACCCTCCTAGAACAGACCCTGCTGAAGAAGAAAGCTGAGTAAACAAGCTCACAGGGACATTTTTGAGGAAAACCTAATAATTTTTGCAAAACAGGGCTTTCAGTGGTTTAGGCAGACGTTGGGGCAGTCCATTAGCCACTAAAAACGCCACTTTCGGTAGCTAACATTTCCAATAGACTGGACTCTTAGCAACCGAAAGGAGATAGAGGCTTAAAATCAAATTTTGGCATACAGGACCGGTTTTTGGCGAATATATATGTCTCAAGGACATAGGCTAAAGATGAAGGGCGCGGAGGAAAGCATCAAGAAAAGGTCTGTTTTAGTTTTAATATGACATTACAAGTATAAAGGGTCACAAACACCTAGCTATCAAGAGAAAACAATGGATTAACCAGCAAAGGGATAGTAGCAATAATTGTCAGAAGTTACCTCAGTTATCTGAAGGTTCAGTCAGTGAAATAATTCTTCAATTAGTTATACAAGTAGTTAATTAGGGTTTTTTAACCTAATTTACAAAAACTGTTATTTTGTTTATTTTTGTAAAAAACATATCCAAGTTTTCAGGATCTGTATATTTTGTAAAGGCTATAAAGCCTAAGACTTATTTTATGAAAAATGTTCGACTTCAGGGATTTATAGACCTATACTATTGTTAGCTTCTCATTTTTCTCATGATTGAATATAAGCTCTTTTGTTATAAGTTGTTCAACCTCCATTTCTGTCTTTACTATGCTTATGCCTTAATGTGTATTTAGGTTAAATTCAAGTTAATTAATGACTTATAGTTGTCATCCTATCGACATGTTAATGTGATTTGAATTATAAGTACCATCCTTATCATGATTTAGCCATTTATATGCATTTGTTTTGTGTGTAAATCTTCTAGCCTGATGAGTTCTCCATCCCTGCACCTTATTGTCAACTTCTGAGCAGTTGTAACTAAAATCCTTGTAATTGAGTGAGTTTCATGCATGTCTTGAGAGTGGAAGGTCATATAAGTCACTTGACTTGATCCATATCAGAAAACCCTAAAAAACAGGGTAAGTTACTAGCCATCCTCAAGCTGCAACCTAGAGGAGTTTCCTGGAGTGATAACACACTAAACTAGCTTCCTCCAAAAAGGTAAGGAGACAAAATTCCAAGTTTGGTTTTCTTGTACCAAATAAAACTCATCATCCATGGATTCCTTCCATCCTGGATCATGGAAAGCCACCTTGTAGGACTGTGGATATAAACCCATCGCCATGAGGCACCTCTCTAGGAGAAGTGGATCTATATGGCATAGTGCAAGGTTTTCATATTGATATTGAGATCTTGTTCTTATTATGTCTCTGGATCCCCAACACTATTCCCAGTTGCTTCAATGAGATTTTGGGCCTATTTACGACTTTGATTGTGAGTAGGTGATGGATCTGGATCTAGATCTACTTGAGTTTCATTCTCAATATCAAGATATTGAGCATATTGATCCTCATCTTTGAACTTGAAATATGAAATATTAGTTAATACATCATCATCTGCAAATGGAAATGATTAAGTAATTATACCTTCTTTTTCTTCAGTTGGTTATGGATCATGCACATGATCTTCTTCAAATTCAACATTGCGCTCTATAAAGCACTGTTTGGTTGCAATCTCCATTAGTTTGTATGCCTTTGCATCATCCACATATTCCAGCAGTATGCATTTGCTACTCTAATCTTGGAAATATTTTCTCTTGTCAGTAGGAATTCTGGCCCATGCTTTGGATCCAAAAAATCTCAGATGTGAAACATCGGTCTTATGTCTGATCAATGCTTCGAAAGGAGTGAACCCAGTCACTGACTTGTGAGGCACTCTATTCTAGATGTACAAATCACACTTTACTTCCTTAGCCCACAAATATGGGGGATCTTTCTTACTTCAAGAAGGAATGTAACCATCTCCTTCAAATATCTGTTCTTCCTCTCATCTACACAATTTTGTTGTGGTGTGTATGGGACTGAATTTTTCATTTAAATACCTATTGAAGCACACAGCTCCTGGAATTATCTGTTGATGTACTCACCTCCATTATTTTATCTAAGTGCTTTGATAATATTCCCAAGAGTGATCTCAGCTAAGGCTTTAAAATTTTTAAAGGTTTCAAAAACCTCATATTTCTGCTTGAGGAACTAGCAGATCCAACAACACGTTGAGTAGTCATCAATGAAGGTAAGAAAGCATCTAAATCCATCCATATATTTTTTAGGCATTGGTCTGGAGACATCATTGTGAACTAGATCAAGTGCATAGGAAACTCTTCTTGACTCCCCAAAAACATACCTTCACTTTGGTTGCTTACCTACCAAGTGTTATATCTCAAAATTACACATCTCTTCCTGTGACCACTTTCCTATGTTTTCGTCACATGTCAACACTTCCATGACGACACTTCATGAAAAGTCACTGAAAAAACACCTAAATTGGAGGATCCATATCTTGATTTCTGTAACTTTGTTTGACCTCATCTCTACATCGTTGAAAAGGTATTTCTGTTGGCTAAAACTTTCTAGAAGACACCAAAGCTTGAAAATGCCCAGAAATATCCTTAAAAATGAGTTTTTGATGTGTACACGACTTTCCTTAAGTTAATCCACGTACATACGTGACTTGATATATATAATAGTTGTGTATGCCTTAAATACACGACTTTCTACACTACAACCTGCGTATACCTCCTCATGTATGCGACTGTTATCTCTACAACCCATGTACGCCTCCTGAAAATGTCAAAAAATACGTATTTTGAAATTCGGGTAGTTTGGGTAGTTATGCAACTGACTCCTCCAGTTGTAACTACTTTGTATTCGACCGTAACTCTTCCTAAAGCATATAAATAGAGGTAGGGAGGTCCATTAGATGAGAGTAGAATCTTTGTATCATTATGCTAGAGGAATTGGGATTCTCTTTTCCCACACCTTTTCCCGAGAACCATTCTCCTTGTGTTGTAGAGTTTGGAGGTTGAGTTCCTTGGAGAAGAGAAGTAGCAAAACCAGATCAAGGTTTCGTGAGGTGCTGAACTTGAAGAGAAGGTATACTTGTACTTATTTTCAAGATTAATAAAGATGTGATGTCCTTCTTCTTCCCAAATAATTGTTCAATGTGTGATTAAATCTCTGTTTATGATCAGATGTTGATGTTAATCAGATTATTATTGCATGTTTCTTTGATTATCATTAATTTATATGTGGTCATATTGGTTTGAGGAAGGTATAATTCGTTTTGCAAGTCTCTTGGAGCAAGAGGAGAAAGAGGAGCAAGAAGAGGATTGAAGGGCTGCTGGGATCAACCTTCGTTTGTCAAGGTATGAACCATTCTAATCTCTGAATCTTGCTTATATATGCTAGCTGAACATTGTGCATCTCTCTTTAAACCCTAGTACATTGATGGCCTCTTAAACCCTAGCCATAGGATACTTTCCTTTACAACAGAACTGGTGACTCCACTGGGGAGAGCCTTGTCTGTTTGGGGTTTCTCTGTCTTTCTTTTAGTCTTTTGCATTGTTTCAGGTCTTTCTTGACACTTCGGAACACTTTATAAGTCTGATAGAACACCTCCCCTGCCTTCCTAAGGCAGTTTTTGACCCTTTTGGGATTTTTCCACCCATACGCGAGTTGCATACTGAACAGTCGCATGCTTGGTTTGGTACACGCGACTTTCTACACTGTCAACCCACGTATGATATGTGACTTGTCAATGGCACAACCCATGTGTGCTTGTACATGTGACTTGTTGTATTGTCAACCCGCGTATGACACGCGAACTGTCAATAGTGAAACTTGCGTATGCCCCCTTAAACAATGTTTTTTCTGTTGTTGTGGGCTGTTTGGTGGGTCTTTTGGTGTCCTCTGTAGGTGCATGACTTCAGGGAGTTAGTTTCATCCCTTTTTGGTTGTTATTTATCTATGTGGTAATCCTTTTTATAGCATTAGGGTTTGATCTTTGCTCTTTCCCCCCACCCCCTTTGCTTGGCATGATTTTTGGCTTATGTTTCTAGTCAGCCTCTGTTAGTGATCTTTGTCTGAGTTCAGAAGCTTATTGTTGTTTGTTTCCTTCTTCTTTTTTTGGTTAACTTCACCATGCCAAAATAGTTGACTTGTCTCTTATGCAAGCTTTCCTTCCAAGTAGGGTTTATACTGACTTTAGGGCATTCTAGAGTTTGTTTGGTGGTGGTATAGCAGAGTTCCTTTTGCTTTGTTCTTTTCATCTGCATGCTTTTAGTTTGTAGGTAGTTTTTCTTTTGCATTTATAAAAGAAAAAAAAGAACACATGTTTGCTTTATATGCATGTAGATTAGGTTTTTAGTCTAGATTGCATGGCATATCATTGTTTTTTGAAAAAATAAAAAGAATTTGTTCTTTTGTGGCTTTCAAGTTTTCTATTTGAAAAAAAAGGAGAATAGTTTTTGCTTTTTGCATTTCAGTTCTCTTTTTTTAGTCATTTTGTTTCAACTTTGAGTCAAAACACCACATAAGTTTCATTCCATTTAACCTCTGACTAAAAATAGCCCTTAAAATAAACGATATAATTTCAAAATTATTAGTAAGTTTTATTTTATAGGGTCATACACCAAGTAGCTGAGGCTAGACTTGTGGATTAGGGAGTTTTAACTCTCCACAAGTATTAAATTTCAGACGTAGTTTGCTAATCACTAGGTAAATCCTCTTCTATGTTGATTGTATTTGGGAAGCTCCTCTCAAACAAGAGTTAAGCACGAGGCCGCATGAAGGCTTGGATTGAGGAGATAACCCTCCGATTCCTTGTCAAATCGTAGACCAAGGTTTTTCGCATCTGGGGATTCTGTCTTAGACAGGGTTTCAGGATTTGCTACCCTGCCCATGCATATGAACCAGGCTTGCGACTGTCCCCCTAGACTGTCAATATAGTTAAGGTAGCCTTTAGTCTCTTTGACATCTAGGGTTCATACATAGGTACAATGGCAGGCTATTTCTAGTTGACCTTGGACGGGCTTGGAAGGTAACCCCGGAAAAAAGTGTGGGAGGGCAGTGGGCGATTCCTTCGCTTGTGCCTAAGAACATCTACAGGGACGCCAAGTAAATATCTATCATATTTATTTTGGAAAGTGTATCTTATACCTGTTTGTCTGTTTGGATTTGGGAATGTTTTAGTGAGTGTTGTGTGGTTTGTCTATCCTTAGTCTGCCTTTAGGTGTGTGCTTGGTACTTTTTGTTTCTTGTTGACCTCAGACTTTGTATCCTTGTTTGAAACTATGGCTAACACCCCTTTGAATTCCAACCAAGAGATCCCCATGATGGGAACTCCTTGTACTATTGCTCTCACAGGGAATGTTGGTGTTCCTTTGATGGCCACCCTGAATCTACCTGGATTCACCCTAGGGCTACCAATGTCGTTGTTTTCCACTCCAACCATCTTGAATGCTCCTGATGCTTCTCAAGTAAGCTCCGTATATCAAGGGCATCAAAACACTGCTTCTCCTTCACCTGTAGTTGATTCTCCTCCTCCTTCTACCTCATGCGGTGAAAGTACTGATACTAGTAATCGAAAGTCTAAAAGGAGTAAAAGAAGAAGGAATAGGAAGAAGGCACATAAGCAAGGGGGCACCCATTCAACCTCTACAAGTCAAGTTGAACCTCACCACCTAGCCTCTATGGTTCATGCTGGGGGAACCTATCCAACCTCTGTAAGTCATGTTGGATCTAAGCACTGAACCTTGGCAAGTCAAGTTGATCTTCACCATCCAATATCTGTAGATCATGCTGGTGGGATCCTTCCAACCTTTCCAGTTCATGTCAGATCCAGTCACTCCACCTCTGTAGTTCATGCCGAGGGCACCTGTTCAAAATCTGACGTTCAAGTTGAACCTCCCCATCCAACCTCTGCAAGTCATGTTGGATCCATCCACCCAACCTCTGTGGTTCATGCTAGGGGCACACACTCAACTGCTGCAAAGCATGTTGACCCTAAGCATTTAGCCTCTGTTGTTCATGCTAGTGGTGCTCGTCCAACCTTTGTAGGACATGTTGGAACCAGTCTCTCAGCCTCTGCAGGTCATGCAGGGGTAGTCTCTCAGACTTTGTGGTTCATGTTGAAGACAATCCGTCAGCCACTATGAGTCATGTTGACACTATTGAAAATAATACTTATTCAAAACACAAGCTCAAGTTTCCTTGTAATATTTGTGAGGGAGACCACCTTACTTATAAATGCCCTTCTATCGTGGAGGTGCGAAGAGTTTGGTTTCATGGCCAACTCATTGTTGAACATTCTGAAGTCTCTCAACAACCAACCTCTCTTAGTCAAGTTGGACCCAGTCATCCAACCTCTGGTGTTCATGCTGGGGGCAAACGCTTAGCCTCTGTAGGTCATGCTAAGAGCAAACAGTTATCCACTGCTAGTCATGTTGACACCGTTGAGAAAACTAGTCGTTCGAAGTGCAAACTTAAGTTCCCTTGTAAGTTATGTGAGGTAAATCATCTTACTCACCAGTGCCCTGCTATCACAGAGGTGCGAATATTGTGGTCTAAGACTCAAGAATTTCCTTCTCTTGAACGACCTATAGTTTCTCAAAAACCTACTCAACCTTCAGTTGATCAAGTGGTCAAACCAATCTCATATTTGGTCGATCCCACTCTTCTTTCGGAGAGTGATCCTGATGTGATTGAACCAATGTCATCTTTGGTCAATCCCACTCTCCCTTTGGAGAGTGACTTTCACGAAGTGGTTGAATCGGTTCCATTGTCTATCAATCCCACTCTTCCTTTGGAGAGTGAAGTGTCTGCTAGTCACATTTTCTTCACTGCCAGTTCAGATCTTACTGAATAAGGGGGCACTGAACTCACTTCATATCAACCCCCACCAAGCTCTCAGATTGCTTCCTTTGATTTGGATAGCCTAGTTGAGTTGCGCCTTCCTTTTGATACACCTTTCCAGATAAAGGTCAAAGTTGAACCATACACGATTGGTCGTTGTATTGTTGATGAAGGTGCCTCAGTTAGTATTTTGTATGCTCATGCTTGGCGAGGCATGGGATCTCCCAGCCTTGTGTCAAATACTAGTCAGTTACTAGCGTTTGATAGAAGAACTTGTATAGCCTTGGGAATTCTTTCTCAAACACCTGTTACTTTGGGTGGGAAGACCGTCTTAGTTGAATTCATGGTGATAAAGACCCCTTGGAATTTAATATGTTCCTTGGATGTGATTATGTCTATTGCATGCAAGCTATGGTGTCAACATTCTTTCCTGTGATTTACTTTAATCATGGTGAAGAAATTGTCACTATCAATCAGTTGGATTTTATTGATCCATCTCCTGACCCAACTAGAGACCAGGTCTTTCCTTTATTGATTCCCAGTGTTTATGTAGACACTACCCCGCCACAGGTGAGCTATGTGGCGTCATGTCCTTTACGTTCAATTGGTACTGAGAAGCAGCCTTTGTTTTTGTGCTTACCTTCTCGGGACTTGGTCACGACAGTTGACCAGGTGAGTCGTCCTATATTGACTGTGGAGTCTACTCTCCACTCTATTTATCCATTTGAAAATTTAGACATGTGTCCTATCTCAAATGATCTCCTTCCTTCGAATGGAGTCTTCCTAGATTCTTTGATACAGTCTGATCTTCTGTTGGATGTTGGTTCAGTTGTGCCTAAGTCTAACCGTGATTTGCCTAGTAATCATGACCTTTCTTCTTATGTTGGTCTTGTTGAGTCTTTTGACTTTTTCTTTGAACAACAAGTAGGTGATCCTGATGAGTTTGATTTTTCTTATGATTTTTTCAACTCCTGTGATATTGAGTTTGTTCCTACAGACTCTATATCCCTTGTTGATTTTTTCTCTCCTTTTGAGGTCGATCTTATTGATTATAAACCCTCGGATCTTGGCACTATAGATTCCTCTTTCTTTGATTCTGCCCTGACTACATATTTTGTAGAAGATAGCAAAGCCACATGTGTTTCTGCCAAAGTGACCTGCATCAGAACTTTTCTTTTGAATATGATTATGATGTTGTTGTTTCTTGGAGACCGGATTATTAGTTGGATTCACAACTGTTTACTGGCATTATATTGTTGGTCAAGCTGTAATTGCATTTTCATGTACCCTATTCATGCTTATGAGCTTGATGCCGGCTTCCACGCTTTTAGCTCGTTGTATAAGCCCTCATCTTTTCTCTCATCATCGCTCAGCCTTGTATCTTTTTTCCTTTTCAAAGTGAAACCCTCTACCTTGAGGAGACATTCCCTGAGTGTCTTTACCTTGCTATTGTTCCTTGCATTATGCATAGGTTTGTTCCTTGTGCTTGGAACTAGTTTCACTTGCCCTTGACACTCGTCTCCTCGCATTTAGAACATTCTTTCTTCTCTCCTTCGAGCTCGTTAAAAATAGTAAAGAGGTTGCAAGTTGACTTTTTTAGACTTTTTAAAACTTCACAGGAAATATATTGAGTTTCTTTAGGCCCAAGTTTGACTCCTCAAAATATACTTGACTGCCGAGTAAACTTGTTTATTCAGGATCGTTAAGAATATGTGAATGGGGATGCACATTGGTGGTAGGTTATCGCTTTCTCAGACCATGTGGAATAATATGAGAAAGGAACACTCTCTTTTCTATGGAATTGAGAAGAGTATTCTCAGGAATAGGTTTATCACTTTTTCGGACCTAAGGGACTAAACTTACGGAAAAGGAACCCCCGGTATGAGCTTAGTTTTCTCTTTTTCGTGCTCTGGACCTAAACATGAAAAATATTTGGAGTGTACTTTATGTCTTTGTCATGCTCATTAAAACCTAAAGAATAAAGCATCAAGTTTATTGTTGTAAGTCCCATTTCTCATAATCAAATGTTTCTTTCCAAGTGATCTTGCCTTCCTTCACACTCGTAAAACTCAGGATATATGCTACTTTTGAAGGAGCGTTGGGTAGGATGGCTCGAAATGTCGACAATATACATTTACTGACCACAGATTCTCCACAAGATGCCATTAGCAATCACTTTGAATTCTTAGCCAAAACTACCAATTTAACCTTTTTTGGACCTTCCCAACTAAGTACAAAAAAGGTGCGCCATACTTCTTCAGAAGCTAAGAGAGTTCTTCTGTGGTTTGTTTTATACTTTTCCAGCCTCAGGAGACTAAATGGTATGAAAAAGCACCCTCCTGGAGTCTTCTTTGGATTTTTCAGACTCTCTAAACTATGAAAACACTGTCGAGCATGTACTAGTTCGGGCTCATAAAATCCACGAATCAGTGCTTTATTAAGGATTCTTCTGTCTTTTCTTTGATCTTGCCAAAAATGAAGATGGTCCCGAGTTTTCTTTCTTGGACTCGTTAAACCTTTACAAGAAACAGGGGAAGGGAAGATCATTCACATGTTTTTTACATCATGGCAGCAAGTCTTGTTTCCTTGAACAAAGCACCAATTTTGAGTCTATCAATAGTTGGGTCCTAGTATTTTTACCTTATCGTGATTCAAAGTTTCTTACTCCTCCAGTTGGTCTCTTTTCCAATTATATGGGGAATTTGTCAATGTCTCCTACATTGCAGATTTGTTTCGTTGGTACTTTTGTGTCAAAATCTGCCTAAGTCACTTTTGTGTCGTGCTCACTATTCAAGGATTAAGCCTTTGTTGGCCATTATGTAGTTGCCTTGACCTTTTGTATTGGCTATTTCCTGGTATCAGTTCATTACATCATGTATTCGATGGTCCTTCTCGTGAAATTCAGTACCAATTCTAGATCCAATTAATCTTTGACTTACCTCATGTTGGATGATGAAGGATGCCTTAATGCCTTCCTTCCAATGGATCTCTTCCTATTGACTACAACACATCTTTCTATAGGGATGATATTTAGAGTTTTATGACAGTACCTTGGGGATTGTAGTCATCAGTGGCAATTTCCCTCGCTATTGGGTAGTGGGAATACCTTAATGTCTCCTACTTGATGGATTCTTCAAGTGTTCGACTTCAATTTCTTGTATTCACACTCGTTAGAATGTACTAGGTACCTTAGGGACCACTTTCATTAATGGTGGTTTCCCTCATGTTTGTTAATGGTTCTCATTATTGACCGGTAATCAAACTGTTTCCTCCATGTTCAACTTCAACTCCTTTATTCGCATGGTTAGGATTCGTACCTTTTGGGCGGTTTGGATTGAAGACCTTGGGCTGACAGTAGCATCATCATTTTGATATTGCCCAAGCTGCGCAAGACTTTGTTACATTTTGTATGACATTTTGCTGAGACATAGATCCACCTTGTATTTTTGTGGCTATGATTGATTGTTGAGTATGGATCCACCTTGTTCATTTGTGGCCATGACTCCTTTAGATTTGATATGGCACCTTTTTTCATATTGAGTGACCACGATAGTTTCATCAGTTATACATATGTTGGATTTGCCTGTGTCTTTATGGAGATGTTTTGTATATGGACTTGTATGTCCCATAGATAAAGTTTTTTCTGACATTTATCTCTCTTTAGGTACCTTTGTTCAAGCATTTTGATCTTGGATTATATGCTCTCTCCATACTCAGTTGTTTCCTTTATAATGTATTTTGGCTATTGTCTTCCCCTCTAACCTCATACATTAGGGGGCATCTGTTATAGCTCAAAATGACACATCTCTACCTATGACCACTTTCCTATGTTTTCGTCGCATGTCGACACTTCCATGACGACACTTCATGAAAAGTCACTAAAAAAACACCTAAATTGGATGACCCATATCTTGAGTTTTGTAACTTTTTTTGACCTCATCTCTACACCATTGGAAAGGTATTTCTATTAGATAAAACTTTCCAGAAGACACTAAAGTCTGAAAATGCCCAAAAATACCCTAAAAATGAGTTTTTGATGTGTACAAGACTTTCCTTAAGGAAACCTGCTTACGTACGTGAGTTTCTATATATAATAGTCATGTACACCTTAAATACGCGACTTTCTGCACTATAACCCACGTATACCTCCTCGTGTATGCGACTATTGTCTCTGCAACACGCGTTCGCCTCCTGAAAATGTCAAAAAATACGTATTTTGAAATTCAGGTAGTTTGGGTAGTTATGCAACTGACTCCTTCAGTTGTAACTACTTTATCTTCGACCCTAACTCTTCCTAAAGCATATAAATAGAGGTAGGGAGGTCCATGAGATGAGACTATAATATTTGTATCATTATGCTAGAGGAATCGGGATTCTCTTTTCCCACACCTTTTCCCTAGAAGCATTCTCCTTGTGTTGCAGAGTTTGGAGGCTAAGTTGCTTGGAGAAGAGAAGCATTAGAACCAAATCAAGGTTTCATGATGTGTCAAACTTGAAGAGAAGGTATACTTGTACTTATTTTCAAGATTAATAAAGATGTGATGTCCTTCTTCTTCCCAAATCATTGTTCAATGTGTGATTGAATCTCTGATTATGATCAGATGTTGATGTTAATCAGATTATTATTGCATGTTTCTTTGATTATAATTAATTTATATGTGGTCATATTGGTTTGAGGAAGGTATAATTCATTTTGCAGGTCTCTTGGAGAAAGAGGAGCAAGAGGAGAAAGAAGAGGATTAAAGGGCTGCTTGGATCAACCTTCGTTTGTCAAGGTATGAACCATTCTAATCTCTGAATCTTGCTTATATATGAGCTTGTTGAACATTGTGCATCTCTGTTTAAACCCCAGTACGTTGATGGCCTCTTAAACCCTAGCCATAGGATACTTTCCTTTACAACACGAAGAAACCATTACATACACCTTCATAGGACTTGATGATAGGAAATCCCTCAACCATATCTTCACTGTGAAGCTAGTAGAGATATTTGAAATTTTGATGGCCAAATATTTCTTGTATCATTAGCATGAGTCAATAAGGAAGTTGTATATGAATTGGGAAGAAAGTGAGAAAATTCATATGCCTTGAAGGAATGATTTGCAGCTTCTTTCACTATCAGGTTTGCAGTATAAATTTCAGATATCTCCACTGAGTTAGGATCAAATGTGACTCACTTGGGTGAGCTAGTATGAGTCATATCATATATAGAAAATAGATTTGCTTCTAGGGAAGGGACATAGAGCACATTCTTGAACACTCCATGCTCAAATTCGATGGAACCTTTCCCGGTAGCTGTTATTTGTGAGTCATCTCGCATGTGGATGTGTGTTCCTCTAGAGATATCCAGAGAAGAATGAATATTTGGAATAAAACCATGTGGTTGGAGGCTCTAGAGTCAATGAGAAAATATTGTTACTTAGAAAATCCTACCTTCATAGCATGGCATCTCTCATGATATTGAACCTTGTTTCTAGCATCAACCTTCTTTGCACCTTCAGGAAGGGAAATATCATTATGTTCAAGGAGCCTAGACATCTTGTCTATGGTTTTCTTCATACATAGATTCTTTGGATCATTTCCTCTCTTGCAGTAAGATCACTTGGCCTTGGAAAACGTCTTGTGCTTGTCCTTATTGGAACTTGAGGCTCCTTATGAAGGTTTATGCTTATCCTTAGGATTGAAATCAATGTTCTTCTTCTCTTTTCCTTTCTGCTTCCCCTTTTCTTATGCATTCTTAGTATCCCCCAACTAAGAGAGCCTTATTCTTAGAGTTTTTGAGAGATCCCTTCTGTATCAGCTTGTATTTTCCTGAATAAGAGATTCTATGAAGAAATCAAGGGATGGAATTCACCAATTAGGAGTTGTCAATCTCTTGGAGTGAAAGGTGGATATGAACACTAAAACTTTTGGTCCAAGTTTGCTCCAAATTGAGAGCATCAATTGCTCATCCTTCTTATCAATCCCACACTGCTTGCACTACATGACAAGGGATTTGAATTTAGAGAAGAATTGTTGGATAGTCTCAAAGTTGTCGGGTTGTAGTGCAATCATCTCATTCTCCGAAATATGGCCTCTCAAGATACCCTTCTTTCCAAACAGGGATTTGAGATTATCCCATACTTCCTTTGGAGTTTTCAATCCATCAATATGGAAGAGTAACTCCCTAGAGATGTACATGCATATGAATCCAAATGATTCATCCAACTTGTTCATATACTTTGAAGTCTCTAGAGGTTGTTGGGGTCCGACCTCCCTACCCACGATGACCCTGTACAGACCTTTTTTCACAACACTATCTATATATTATCCCTCCAATCAATATGGTTTAAGGGTGTGAGGATCCTGGGAGTCAAGGCTGTTGAATTATCCATCTTGTAGCTTCAGGGAACAACTAATTCTTCAGAAATCTTCAATTTACCTACAAAAACACTAGAAAAACACTTCAATTCAAATTAAAACCAATTCAAACACTCTCCACTTTGACATGTGCACTTTATTAAGGTGCATCACACCAAACTAGAATTCTCTAGATAAAATCCAAAGGGAGCAAGGAAAGAATACCATGAATTATGTGGATCCCAGTTGCTTCTTGTGCATCAAATAAAGTTTCTGAGGTTTGAAGTTGGCATGAATACGTGCTCTATTACCATGTTTAGTTTAACAAGGCTTAGGATCCTCATGCTTGATTGAATTCACTATGAAAGAATGTTGTAGGAGAGAGAATCAATTTAGTGTGCGCTGATCAAACATTCATGGTGAAAATTGAACAACTAGAAGAAAAAAATTGGCCAGCATAACATTACATCGATTATCATTGACGTCTCTATAATACAATGATTATACAATAGGAAGAATTTGAATACACTTGGTAGGATTTGAATTCACCAACTTGGACTGACTCCATTGCTAACTCAATGTGAGAAAATCACCATTGAGAACTCACAAATCAACTCAATACAACTAAATTACTTCACAGACAATTAACTAAACAAGGTAGGTAGGAAAAGGCGCCTAACCTCCTTGAATTGGGGAAAAGTGGCACAAGACTAATTGGAGATGAAATAATTGATGCCCTTCTAAGGAAAACTCAACATAGACTAAGGTGAACTAATGATGAACTCCCATGATTCAGTTTGGGATCCTAAATTATAGGGATTCCCCTCTGGAGCTCTGAAACTCATGCAAACTAGCACATCAATTGTTAGGTGGGCCCCAAACGAGTCCTCCATGGCCCTAGTGAGGCGGAAATAAATGCCTAAGATAGGAAATGACAATTATACTATGGTTTTCAAAGGGAGGATTATTAATTAATCCTAACAATTGAACATTCTAATACGCACCACTATTAATGGAATTGTCTCAATCAACAAGAAAACTCTACAATATGTACTAGTTTACAAGACCATCAAGAGACAATTGAATTTCTTCATCTTGAATAACAACTCCAACATGAGGAAATACACCAAAAGAATCAACATTATGAACTTGATTTTTCTTAGAACAATGAGCAACCTATAGATTTAGTTGCACATATTCAAATTATTTATGTCACTTCAAAATAAAATGAAGATGAATTTTTTGATACACTGGTTATGTTTAGACTTTCAATTCCCATCATTAGACCCTGGGAAGAAATCATCCACAATAAGCATATACTCGGTCTTAGATATGACAAGGAAGTGACCTTTCACATTCCTAATTATTTGAAACCTATCTAGTTTGAGAGTGTCAGGTTCCTTCAAGATAGTGCATATTCACTTTATTCAAATTTGCATCACATTTCAAAATGTCAACATCGTCATAGAGTTGGTCACATGGAATATCAGTGTTTTGATCTCCATCCTTGTAAGAATTGGGAAACCATACTCATTCTTCTAACAAATTATTCATACTGAAGAAAACTAAAAAAGAGAATATTTGTGTTGGGTAGATTGCTTCTTGGAAATTTTCATTAGCATTCAAGAAGATATATAGGTCATACCAAATATTTCATTATCGATTAATGACACAATATTTCAATTGAGAGATTATTTATTTTCCACATGTGTTCCTAACAAGGGGGGTTGATTGACAGTGAGAAACAAGTGAGTAGGAACAAATGAGTGAGAACAAGTGATCCTAAACTAGAGCTAGAGCCATATGCATAGGCATAACCTTATATTGGTTTCCATAGCCTCAAGTCAAGACACCAGCCATAGTAAGAGCTAGAACCAAAGAAAGCATCAAATCCATGTTCCACCCGAGCATGATTTGGTTTGTGGAATTCCTCAAACCAACATTTTCTGTAGGTATTCATTAATCATTCAAGCCAAGTTCGAGATGGAACCACTAAGCCAGAACTTAAGTTAGAGACAAGTTCGAGAAGAAACCACTAAGATGGTACTAGAGTTCCAAGTTCAAGCATTTGGGGTCATCCTTAAACCACCTTTTCATAACTCACTACAAGGAAAAGAACCTGTAGTGAAGGTTATAGTGGATGTTTTTAGTGTTACAATATTGGTCGAAATTGTTTAAAAAATCTATGCTACAACCTATGTTACTCGTGACAGATGTTTTAGCAAAGGTTGTTATGGAAATTTGTTCTAACTAAATAAAATTCTATGGATCAAGGTTTTAGTGGAGGTTTGAAAATTGGTGTGCTTTATATACAAACTCACTGTTACGTTACAAATAAATAAGCACCAATGCTTAACAAACAAATATAGCACCAATTCATAACAAACGATTTAGCATCAATGCTTTATAACTTACATCCATAAGTGTTATAAAAATGAAAATTGCACCAGTGATTTAAAAACATTATGAGAACCGATGCATTATACAAATAAAATAATTCGTTCTTTATATAAATATTGCACTGATGCTTTTAAAGTTATGAAATCCTCAGTCTGGAACTATGTAAATAACGCATCGGACTTGTGGCTTCAAACGTTGTAATAATATTGCATCGATGTTTCTTATTTAGAGTAGCGCATCGGTGCACCCTATATAATGCATCGATGAGTATTGATAACGAAAATAGCACCATTATTAGTCTTTGGGGTTATTTTCTCATAGAAGTACCAAACCTACAGATTAATGACAATGCATTTTTTTTAATCCATTATTTATCATAAATTGGAATATTTCTCGTAATAGTATTCATATAAATTGAATTTTGATTATTGCATTTGGATATGGTGTTTAGATTAATTTTTTATATCATCATATTTCACACCTCTTCATTATAGTATTTAATCAGTGATATATTTAATCAGCAAGGTAACATTTTACAATGGCATTGGACAATACAATATAATCAAAAACTTATTTATTATATATTAATAAGAATCTCTTTGTCATACAAAGTGGGACAACATAAAAGTCCACAATAATCAAAATTTCAATATGTAATTGTTACACTTATTGGTAACCTATTTTCTTTCAATTGGGACACTATGTCCATTACATTATACAAAATGATTGATTTTCACAAAAAATTATTTCAAGAGTCACAACATCTTGCATTAACATCCAATTATATTGATCATCATTATTGGTTGGAACGGTTATCAGTTCTCAATCTACTTGCATGAATTGGGTTATTTGGATTAATGTTTTATTGATTTCCTCAATTATGCTCCTCATCTTCAACTTCCATATACAAAAATAAAAATAAAGTGTAATTAGTGTGTCTACATTGATAGACATTATGCAAAATTAAAAAGATAATATACATAATCATTATGTAAATTTAAAAACGTACCAAGGAAAGAATTGTGTCATGAATGATACATATTCTTTGAAAACCAAATCTCATACTTTATTGCAACAATTATTCTATTAGCTCCACTTAATACTTTGTTTCCTGCAAATTTTATATCACATCACAAATTCATATATTTAATATAAGGTATTTTTGTTGTTCCGTTAATTAAAAAATGAGAGAATTAAAAAATCATAGATACTTACAAATTCCACAATTATCTTTTGATATGCCAACATATACTCATAACCCATACTTAACCTAATGACAAACAAATATTCCAATGGCTCTTCTTTGTATGTTAACACATGTTTGAAGACATCTAAGGATGGTAAGTGTAAAATAAAATAAAAGATAAATATTACATCAAATATGAAATCTTAAGTTGTTATAATGAAATCACAATTACTCACAAACTTTGTTATCACCTATTTGCTCCCGTGTCGTCTTGTCTTATGTGTTGAATGGGTTCCATTTTGTTTTCTTTTTTGCAACAAAATAATTGAAAATTGTTATTTAATGTTGAACTATTTATTTATATATACATATGAGCTAAGGACCAATTCATCATCATTTGAATATTTTGTAATTTTTATTTTCTTAGAGTAACATTCCATTCCCTTGCTATCAATCTCTACAGAACATTAAGCATATGTGAAATAGATTATTTTAAACATGTTATCAAATATTGTTAAATATATTATTACTAAATATTAAATAAAATAACTCATATTGAATAATACTTTTTGATTCACCTAATTCATCATTATGCAATTTTTCCATCAAGGTTTTACACTCTTATGCACTTAGATTGAAAATAATTGTATTGAGATTCCTCTTTTTTTGGCTCTGCATGACACACATTAACCAATACATATTAATTAAACTTACACATAATTCAAACATATTTATTTCATATATAAATTACAAAGAACATGTATGCTTCGCTTTTGTGGATATGTCACCATTTTTCCAATTGAAATTATTGTTACTTAAACTCTTATCACACCTTTTTTTATCAATATACAACCTGTACAATTCAATACAATATCTATTAAATATTTTTTATATATAAATCACACCATTTTCAAATAATTTAGTATGTAATGGTGCGTAACAGACAAAAGTGCATCGATAGTGAATATTTTTAGTTATGTTGTTAAGGGAATTAAGTTTGGATTGGGTAATAAATATTTTTTACTCTTAGAAAAAAAAATATTTTATGAAAATTTAATGCTCATAATAATGAATGCAAGGTTTTGTATGACCTAAACTAAGAAAAAATGAAAATAAAGTCTATGCCACAGCATAGCTTAAACAGTATGTTATAAAAAATTTCAGTGTGATATGTTGATTTTAAACACACCCATGTGTATTCATTTAATCAACACATTACTTTTTATGCAATTTAAAAAAACGCTCGTAACGATTGTGTTTATAAAGTAAGAGCATCGATGATTTATACTAAAACATGATGCGCCAGAAATTCCAAAAGCATTCTTTAGAAAACAATCCAACGGTGCAAACATTGTTTGGGATCCAATCATGCGATAAGTGGTCTCCTCATATTAGATGCCAAATGGTTTATCTATCTGTAAGCACAAACTCAAAAAATATAAAGTGATTAAAATGAAAATCCCTAATTGTCAAGTGATAGATGGAGATAAACGTAAGGTGAAATTTTGCAGCCACTTAAGAAAAGGGAATACAAATAGTAAAAATAAATCTTAATAGGAACACAAACAAATAGTAAAATTTTTTATTATTGAGATCAATAGGAAAATTCTAAATTTTTTCTATACAAAGTTTTGAGTAATACACAATACCTTTCAAATTCTGATATTCTGGACAATTCAGTTGCTCCACAGTCCTCCCCAACAAGTGTGTATTGAAAAACTCTTCCCTCAAACTTTTTACCAAGTAATGAAATAGTTATTAGGTTTTAAGTTTTTAAAACACTTTATGAAATTACTTTTTTGAAAAATAAATTACTGCTTTTTTTCAATTGTAAAAATAAAAAATTGGGTCTTTTTATTTTAATTTTCTATTTTCCAGTGCGCTTTGAGTTATAGCACATCAGTGTGTTATATATCTTGTAGCGCACCGAATAGACACAATACAAAATAAACATAAAGATATTTCCATGTATTTTTTTATAATTTCCCTATTAGCGGAGTGGCATTAGTAAATAGAAACATCGGTGCGCTAATGTATATTAAACGCACCAACTTTACAATAATGAAAAATGCATATAGAAATATTTGTTAACAAATATACGAAATATTTAGTTAGTGGATATTTTCGTGAATATTCATAAGTGGTGCAGGTTTGTTTTTCCTCCTCGGTGCTTCTTATCAATACAAATGCACTGGTGCATCTTAAGTTTAGAAGCTCATAGTTATCCTAAAAAAAACCAACTAAATTAATGTTTGCATAGAAAATGGAATATTCGTCTCAAACTTTGATTTTATGTTTAGTTTGTAATTTTGTTTGGGTTGAATGATACACTAATAATCTAATTCTTTGGTTGTGTCTGAAGAACTTGACGAGATCTCTTAAGGATTAGATATGTTCTTCACAGGATAGCACATGTGAAATATGTCCTCAAAAATTAATTATTAGTGTAAGTTCACAAGTGTCTGTGTGTATAAACAAATCTATAGAAAAAATGTGAAACTAGTGGAGGTAATCTACGTTTTAAGTCGCTTTAACTCTCTTGAATTAACTTTAATGATGCTTTTGGATATTTAAATACAACGAAGGACATTCGGGGGAAGAAGGGTTGTGATTACATTGAATCACTTATGAGGTTGAGATGCCAACATTGTACTTACACATGGCATGCCTTGTGTGAATAATAAACTGACTTTATTAAGATGTCTGAAATTAGACATGTTAGGGTAGCCATCAAAGCCTTTCACCTCTATCCAAATTATATTTTCTAAAGGGAATTGCATGGAAGTTTCTTTGAGTCATGATCATATTTTTGGTGATATGCAAAGCTTCCTTAGTGTTGCAAGTATTAGAGGGGCCCAAGCGTCTAATATCTAAGTGATGGGACTTAGACAAAAAATATTGGATTATTCCCCACAAAGAATGAACAAGGGTGCATGAAGTAAGTTATAATTAATAATCTAGATATTTTATGAGTCACGGCTCTATGCCAAACTAGTATTATTAAAATTCCAAATGGATAATGAACTCGTGAGTTGTGTGTAGAATTATTAAATATATTTTTTGGAAAAAAGGTTGGAAATTATTAATGTTGTTGTGATAAACATACTTTCCTCAATAATTCATATCCAAGAGGCACTCAATCATATACATAATCTATGGGATACAATTTTCTCCCAAGCTATTAGATGGTCCCACATAGACAATGGAAGAATGACATATGAACTTGATTATGATATAGTGTATATATCCTATATGAGTCATGGATCTATGTTCAATGCACGATAAGTGATTCTCAATACACTCATAAGTCCTATGTAAGAAATGTTGATATATTTTTTCAGAGAGAAGTTTTTGCTATCATTGTTAAGATGTTTGAAACTAATTTTTGACCAGAAATAATGAATTATACTTGTAGGTTTACCTTCAAAACATTTCACCTCTATCATTGTTGATTATCTCATGTTGTAAGGAAAATATTGTGTACCTTAACTCCATAGGTTAGTTCTTATGTTAATTGGTCTATAAATAATAATAATTATTATCCCACATTAGTTAGGTTATCTAGTGGAATTATACATTATAAAAAAAACAACAACAAATTAATAGATAAATCATTTCTCATTCTACTCATATAATCATGTTTTTGTTGTTTTTCATAAGTACTTTATCCTCTCTTACTCTTTTAAGGTATGTTTTCAATATTTGGTATTGCCTATTGAACGAGGTTTCAATTGGTATTTGGTCTATTATTTGCTTAAATTTTGAAAAAACCTTTCATTTTTCACCAAGTCCCTTTTCTAGGTAGTTGGTTTTTTCCGAGGTAGGTGGGTAATGGTAGTTTTCCAGTGTTAGAGGTAATTTTTGTTTTGGTTAAAGGAGTGCTCTTTTTATACCAAGAAAGTGTTTCTTCTCTTACCAGTGGTTGGATTTCATACCATGCAAGGTCTCTAAAATTTGGTTATTGAAATATATGCCAAAATTCACATTCTTTTAAATGGAGCTACACATTACATTAGCACAAATATAGGGGACAATTTGCATGTTTGTCACTAAGATTCACTTAAAAAATGGGCAAAATTGGTTATTTTTCATCATGAGTTGTTCTAATACGAACTATTGATTCAAATAGATCATTTTTTATACTTTCTTGTTAATGATTATTTTACTAATAATTACTAATTGTTATATGTATTTTTCAAAATTTGGATTTTTATTTTACATTTCACTCTTCCAAAGTAGAATTTTATATTTATTTTGAATGTGAGTAATTTAGGAATTTTTCCTTAAGTCATGCTTTTCCGTATTTTTAATCCTTTAATGTTTTGTGTATCTTTATAAAGATAAACATAAGAAATCTAAATATTTTTTTTAAATGTACAAATAAAGTTATGAAATTAATTATGATATCGCTAATCACTAATCTCGCAATTGAATTCATAATAAATATATTATTGTAATGGTTACAAGATTAATTATTATCTTAATGTGTGTGTGTGTGTGTTATCCATTGTATTTTGTATATCTTATTACATTTATATAATACAATTAATTATTTATAATAATATGCTACATCCACGTGTTACTTTTAATTCACTATAATATCATTTTTTTAAATAAAAAATATAACATAATTTATGATGACGATGGTTAACATCAGCTAACATACCATCATCACAAGCATCACCATGTAACAAACATAAACATCATCTAAAATACACATCAAAATTATCCTAACATTATCTAGAATACACATCTATCATCACCTATCAAACATGATAATCACCATCTAACATTCACATAAAAATTAGCTAACATAATCATACATAAAGTACACCAATCATGATTAACATACACATATAAAAATACAAAACCATTACCTAACAACATCATATACCATACACAGCAAACATCACCTGACATACACATCTAATAAACACAAACATTCACATTAATATTGTCACCTACCATCATCTAAGATAAACATATAAGATCACCTAACATCATCTAATGTACCATCATCACCATCTAACAAACATAAATATCATCTAAAATTAGCTAACATAATATAAAATACACATCTATCATCACCTATCAAATATGATAAGCACCATCTAACATGCACATAAAAAAATATCTAAATCATCTAACACATAAATGACATCTAGCATATAAATCTAAAATTCACATCTAACAAAACACAAGCATTGTCTAACATCTTCATCACATGCATCTAACAAGTAACATTTAACATACACATATAACAAACATATCTAACATGACCTAACAATATATAGATCAACATCAACATATAAATAAAGTACATCAACATGAACAAGAAAAATGCACCATATATATATATATGTGTGTGTGTGTGTGTGTGTGTGTGTATTTATATATATGAACAATAATATCAAATGCATGATACATGATGTCAAATAGAAATCTAAAGTCAAATATTTTATATAGCATATATATCAGGTCAACATCCAAAACCAAAGGCATTGGTACCTCCACTAGCTAGAGGTATCTTATCTAGAATAGTCACGGTCATGTATATAGTAGAAGATGATGGATGGTCATATATCTATGGAGGAGAGATTTTTCATTCAACATGCAATGGATTTGACGGAGATGGTGTTGGGTCGATTGTGTGTGGAGGGTGGTTGACCAACTAGTGGAGGAGGATATGGTGGTCAGTCATCATGGTGAGGAGGAGCAAGAGGAGGAAGATGAGATGAGGGTCGGTCATCTTTGTGAGCATCAGGAGGATATGGTTCCTGGTCAACTCAGTGAGAAAGAAGGGTAATGTGGAGGAGTTGGATGAGATGGTTCCTGGTCAACTCAATGAAGTGAAGGAGCTTGTGGAGGAGGATATGGATGAGATGATTCATGGTAAACTTGATAAGTTGATGGATGATTTGGATGAGATGGTGCCTATTAAACTGGGTTAGGTGAAGGAGGAGGTGGAGGAGGATATGGATGAGATGGTGCTTGGTCAACTTGGTGAGGTGAAGGAGGAAGTATAGGAGGAAATGGATGAGATGGTGCATATTCAACTTTGTGAGGTGAAGGACGATCTAGAAGAGGAGTTGGTGAAGCAGACAAAGACTTCTAAACCCACATTATTTTGCAATTAAACCCACAGTAAAATTTATAATTGAATATATGATGATTTTTTACAATAATGGAGATAACCTTTATAGGTTAATACACACCGTTTGATGAATTGGTGTGACTCTACGCTAATTCACTAACTCTATATTTAATATTTAAAACAATGGTTTATAATTATTTAGATACATAACATTGCCGATGTCTTTTAGAATGCTTTGTCCTCAAAGTAAGGGTAAGGATGGATATTGTTGAAAAAACTATTCTGTCTCCCATGATGCGTCTTCATCTGGAAAATTCTTCCACCTAATGAGATATTCCTTGAGTGTTCAAGAATGAATTTTTCTTTCTCGGGTTGCAATGATTGCCTCGGGTTCCCAAATGACCGTCCCTTCATCATCTAACATAGGAAGTATTGTTTGTATTGTTTGATGTTTCCCCAACATTTTTTTGAGACATGATACATGGAAGACATTGTGGATATGAATTTTATTAGGTAACTGTAATTTATACACCACTTGACTAATCTTCCGGATAATCTAGTACGGTCCATAGAACTTTGGGGCCAAATTGTGTTTTCCTCCACTTTTAAGGGATACCTGTTTATAGGGTTGGAGTCTTACGAACACACAGTCTCCTACTTCAAATTATCTTTCGGTTATGCATTGCTATGCCTGTTGCCTCTAGCGATTTTGTGCCATGATTAAGCTATCCTTGAGTAATTCAATCATTTTTTGATATTTATCTAATTGCTTCTTTACTTCTTGAACATTAGTGTCGTTCAGAACTAACTCCTTCCAATTTGGGGGTTCATACCCATATAAATCTTGGAAAGGGGTCATTTTTGTGGAGGTGTGGTAAGTTGAACTGTACCACCATTTTGCTAAGTGTAACCATTGACACCAATCATTTTGTTTATCTGTTACAAAACAACGTAGATATGCTTCTAAGCATTTATTAAGGAATTCAGTCTGACCATCTGTTTGGGGATGGTAAGATGAGCTCATATTGAGTGAGGTGCCTACTTGTTTGAAAAATTCCCTCCAAAATTTCCCATTAAATTTTGCATCTCTGTCACTGACGGTGACTTTTGGGAAGCCATGTAATTTGTAGACATTTTTTCAAAATACATCTGCAATTTGTTTTGCTGTGTCTATTTTTTTATTTCCATGAAGTGAGCAAATTTGGTTAATCGATCGACCACTACAAGGATATTGTCCTTTCCTTCTGATGGAGGTAACCCATCGATGAAATCCATTGATATCTCTTCCCATTTCTGGTCTGGAATGTGTAGGAGGTGGAGTAATCCCGGGGTTAAAATATTTTCACTTTTGTTCCTTTGCCATTTGTCGCATTCTACCACATATTGCTAGATATCATTTTGAATTCCCTTCTAGAAAAATGACCTTCTTGCATTATAATAAGATTTGAAGAATCCTACATGTCCTGCGGCTGGTGAATCATGGGATTCCTTTATTTCCTTAACCTTGAACTTAGAGTTTGAGTTTAAATAAATCCTCCCCTTATACCAAAGGATGTCGTTTTTCCAATCAAACTTGGGGTCACGGTTGTAATTGGTAATTATAGTGCTTGTTTCTGGGTCCTTGGTGTATTCACTTCGTGTTTCATCTAGCCAATATGGGATTGCAACTGAGATGAAGTAAGATGTAATATCCTCATCTTTTCTGGAGAGTGCATCTGTGACTACATTTTCCTTCCCCCTTTTGTGTATTATTTCCATGTCGAAAGCAGCAATTTTTTCTATCCACTTCTGTTGTTCTATGGACAATGTTTTCTATTGAAGTAGGTATTGAAGACTATTGTAGTCTATGCGGATCATGAATTTTCTCTCTAGGAGGTATTTTCGCCACTTTACCAATTCCTTCATAATTGCCAACATTTCCTTATCATATGTAGACTTCAATTGTTCTCGCTTGTTTAATTTCCTTCTCTTAAAAGCTATCGGGTGTTCAACTTGCATTAGTAATGATCCCAACCCATAACCTAAAGCATCACATTCTATCACTAATGGTTTGGAGAATTCTGTGGTAGCTAATACAGGTGTGGAGGACATAATTCCTTGTAAGGCTTCAAAACATTTTTCCGCTTCTTCACTCCACTGGAATGCATTATTTTTTAGAAGGTTGGATCAGGGTGCAGTTCTGTGCGCATAATTCCTAATGAATATTTTGTAGTATCCAGTTATCCCGAGGAATAACCTTAACTTGGAGATGTTGGTAGGTTTGAGCCATTCTATGATTGATTTTATTTTTTCTGGATCTACCTTGACTCCTTCTTTAGATATTACGTGCCCAAGGTAGCTCACTACTTCTTTACCGAACGTGCATTTGGACATCTTGGTGAAGAACTTATTTTCTTTTAAAATAGAGAGCACGTGTTCTAGGTGTGTGAGATGGTCCTTCCATGTCTTACTATATATAAAGATGTCATCAAAAAACACTAACACAAACTTCCTTAGGAATGGCTGAAATTGTTTATTCATGGTTGCTTGAAATGTCGTTGGAGCGTTAGCTAGCCCCAAAGGCATTACCTTAAACTCGTAATGTCCTTTATGGGTTCGGAAGGCTGTCTTCGCCACATCTTCTAGCCTTACTATGATTTGGTAATATCTTGACCTTAAGTCTAATTTTGAAAGTACCTTGCTCCATGTAGTTCGTCCAACATGTCATCACTAAATGGAATGGGGAATTTGTCTTTAATAGTTATCTTGTTTGGTCCTCTGTAATCGATGCATAGCCTAAATGACCCATCCTTCTTTCGTACCCATACTATTGGTGCAGCATAAGCACTCCGACTTTCTATAATCACTCCACACTTCAATAAATCACTGGTTAATCTTTTAATCTCTGTCTTATGATGGTGTGGGTACCTATAGAGTTTAACATTGACAAGGATTTATCCAGACTTGATTTTGATGACATGCTCGATCTTCCTGTCTGGTGGTAACTCCATGGGAAGGTCTTCAAATAATTTTTGTATTTTTGGATTAATCCTTGGATCTATGGATGACCTGGTTTAACTACTTCTGAAGTTAATAAATCCATCTCCTGGCATTGTACGATATATGCTAGTGCTCCCGTTCGAATTAGCTTCTCCATTTTGTGGGATGACACAATTTGTGTGCAAGTCGGTTGGAACCCATATAATTTATATCTTTCTCCTTGCCATTTAAACCTTATAAAGTGTTATTGGTGGTTTGCTGAGTAGGTACCTAGTGTTTGCAACCACTGAATTCCCAATACTGCATCAACTCCTCCTAAGGGTGCTGTGTAAAATTATGACTCAAGGTTATAGTCTTGTATTTGCAGCTTAACTTTGTGGCATTTCACCACTTTTTCGATCTTCTTTCCATCTGCTACCATTACCTTCATGTTGGGTATTGGATATATGAAAAGGCTAAGCCTCTTGACAACATTTACGTTGATGAAGTTATGGGTACTTCCTATGTTGAATAGGACAACAACATTATTATTTTTGATATGCCCTTAAGTTTTAATGTCTGTGGTTGATGTATTCCTGTTATGGCTGAAATTGATATCTTGGGAATTTCTTCATCTTCTGAATCTGATGGAGGATTCTGGATGTCACTTGTTTCTTATATGTCAGGTTCCTCACTATCTGACTTATCTTCCTCTTCTGCTTCACATTGATATAAGTTCTTGTTGGTCTCTTTTTTCAAACATTTGTGTCTTGGGTCCCACTTCTCTCTGCAATATTTACACTTCCCTTCTTTCATTCGTTGAACCTGTAAAGTGGTTTTGTTGTCATTTCTTAGATGTGGTTGCTGGTATTTGGTGTCGGTCTTGGTATTTTGGATGGACCTTCGATCTTTGTCATGGTTCTTGTTCCACATCTTTTTCAATTTTTCCTTAATTATTTTTTCCTTGCGTCTCACTTTGTCCAAGGTTGATACATTTAATAGTTCTACTTCATCTCTGATATATGGTTTTAGTTTGTACACATAATTCTGGAGGCGTTGACTATTTGTGAGTTCCAGCACACGTCTCACCAGGGCTTCCCATTCGTCGGTGTATTCATGGACGTCACCTTTTTCCTGCAGTCTGGTGAGTTTTGCGAATAAGTCCTTTTCTTTTAAATCTTCAAACCTCTTAAAGAAATCATTTTGAACGTTTTCCATTTGCACTTAGTTTTATTTGTTGTAACCTTCCACCACATGTACCAGTTGTAAGCCATATCTTCTAGTTGCATTGAGGCATATTTTATCATTTCTTCGTCAGTTGTGATATTGTGTATGGAAAAAAATTCTTCTGCTTTGTTGATCCATTCCACGCTCTGTTTTGTGTCGTCATTGAATTTTGACAATTCTAACTTGGGTTTCATTTGATATCCACTTCTTTTTGGAGGAGAGAGCGATTGTTCATGGTTTGGAGAGTGATCGTGATCGGACTCTTCTTGTGGAATCTCTCTTCTGGGAGGAATTCTCTTATGATGACTTGAATTTGAGGATGGTTGGTCTTCCTTTGACCCCTTGCCAACTAATGTGGTGATTGTTTCTTCCAAATGATGCTCGAGTTTGCTTAATCTGGATTCGAACAATACTGTTATGTCACTTTTTGCTCCTTCCATCTCCCAAGATACTGCTTCGTTGACTTCTTTTTTGACAGTCTTTGATAATTCAATTTTTCTTTTGTTTAGTTCTCCTTCAATTTGGTTGAGTCTTGATTGTAAACTCTCAATTTTTTTAGAATCTTAGGCTTGGTTAAGCTCTAATTTCACCATTCTTTCTTTAATTTCATTCATTTCTTCCATTTTTCTTGTGCAGGGAAGAATTTTGTTTTATTAAGAATGCTGAGATACTATTATTTATTTTTATTTTTTTAAAATAATAATTAATTATTATATTAACTATTATATAATAAATTATTATTATTATGATTTAATATAATTATAAATATAATATATTATAAATGTAATATATTATAATATATTTATTATATTATATAATATTTTGTTTGTTTGTTTTGTGCAGGTCGTGGGAGTGACAGTGTGAGGAATGGACGCAAGGGCGAGGAAGGAAGGCGAAGGGAATGAGGGCGCATCAGGGAGGAAGTGGTGCGGTGGAGGTGGAGGTGGGAGGGTGCGCCAAAGAAGAGAGCGGCAGGGAGGAGGTGATCCACACAGGTGTGAGGGAGGGGGGACGACAGCATGGAGGAGGCTGTAGGTTGGAACCGAAGTGGAGAGCATGGTGCAGAATGGTGGAAGATGGAGAACATGGCACGGTGGAGATGAGTGCAGTGGTTGAAGAACAAGTGGAGCAGTGACGGAGGTGGAGAAGAGTGTAGTTGTGCGGAAGGTGCCAAGGATTCAAACAGTGGCTCTGATACCACTAGAAGCAGACAAAGACTTCTATACCCACATGAATTTTCAATTAAACCCACAGTAAAATTGATAATTGAATATATGATGATTTTTTACAATAATGGAGATAACCTTTTATAGGTTAATACACACCGCTTGATGAATTGGTGTGACTCTATGTTAATTCACTAACTCTATATTTAATATTTAAAACAATGGTTTATAATTATTTAGATACATAACAGTTGGAGAGATGGTTCCTGGTCAACCCAGTGAGGTAAACGAAGAGGTGGGGGAGGCTATGAATGATATGGTGACTAGTAAACTCAATGAGGTGATGGAGGAGCTAGAGGAGGAGCTAGATCATATAGTACCTGGTCAAGTCAGTGAGTGTTAGGGTTAATCTTGACTTGGGAATGATTCAAATTGTTTAGGTCTCGTCACATGTTTTTGGGCCAATGGTATTTTTCCATGGTATTGGTGGCCCATGGTATTGTCCCATGGTATTGCATGTAAGGAAGTATTTATAAGGCTTGAGGAGGTTCCATTGTAAAGTGGCACGTAGATGAGTGGTGGCTAGCTCACTTAGATTGACATGGTCGATTTAGGTCAAGGGAGATAATAGATATATTATGGTGTTTTTTCTCGGTTTTAGATTGTCCACCTAAACATTGTGTGTCTATATTTAATGATTTCTTGTATAATTTATTTCTCTTGCAAGTAATTATGAAGTGGTTGAGGTCTCAACATATGTTTTTGGTCCCATTTTATTGGTGGCCCATGGTATTGTCCCATGGAATTGCATGTAAGGAATTATTTATAAGGATTAAGGAGGATCCATTGTAAATTTGTCTAGAGGTGAGTGGTGTCTATCTCACTTGGCCTTGATTGGTCGGTTTAGGTCAACGGATATAATCGATCTATTATGGTGCTTTTTCCTAGTTTTGGGGTTTCCATGTAAATATGGTGTGTCTATCTTAAATTTGTTTCTATGTTGATTTGCATTCTCTCATTATTAATTATATGTATGCTTGTTTAAATCCTAAGAACTCATATCAAATCCATGGTTTGGCATATAGTTTCTATTGTTGTGTTGTACCTATTTTTTTGAATTATGGGGTGCATGTTTGGTGGTATGCGACACCCTAGAATTATTTTTGGGTTCCTTCTTAAAATGTAATTTCCTCAGGTGCTAGAAGCATAAGGTATCCCTCTTATGCATAGAGAAGGGATGTTGCATCAAGTGTTGAATGAACCACTAGGTAGGTATGAGGGTGGCAGGATTACTCATAGCCTACCTTGATGTGGATTAGAGAGGTTGAGTCTTCGATTTTGGGAGGAATGTGAATCTCACTTGTGGGACCTAGATTGATGAACCATGTATGCGAAGATAATTCCTAGAGAACTGGAGGTTATAGTGGATGGGGACCCATGTAATCCGGTAGATGGATTCTTTTTGTATGGACATCAATGATGGGGTTGGATGTAGGTACAAAAGGAGCATGGAATAAAAGGAGAAAGGAATTGAGCATGGAAAAGAAAGAGGATGAAACAACAGATAGTGATGATGTAGTCACCATGAAGACACATGAATTTTTTTTAATGGAGTGGTTTGCATGTATATGGGCATATGGTTGTAAGACCTGGTAAGGAATGAATACCCCTGGTAACTCACGGTAAATTTGGGAGATAGACATAGGTGGTATGGGGTGTACGTGAGATTCCTCAGTAAACTTTGAGGGGGGTTGGTGATTACTCCAAGTAATGTTTAAAGGGGGAATTTTTAGGGTTAACCTTGAATTGGGAATGGGTCAAATGGTTTAGGTCTCGGTACGTGTTTTTTGGCCCATGGTATTTGGTGGCCAATGGTATTTTTCCATGGTATTGGTGGTCAATGGTATTTGGTGGCCCATGGTATTTCATGTAGGTAAGTCTTTATAAGGCTTGAGTAGGCTACATTATAAAGTGGCCTAGAGGTGAGTGGTGGCTATCTCACTTGGTTTATATTGGATTATTTAGGTCAAGGGATATAATAGATTTATTATGGTGGTTTTCCCAGTTTTGAGTTTTCCATGTAAATATGGTGTCTCTATCTTAAATGTGTTGCTATGTGGATTTATTTTTTATCATTATTAATTATATGTATGCTCATTTAAATCCTAAGAGTGAGGTAATGGAGGAGGTGAAGGATGTGAAGGATTAGATGGACATGAAGGATGATCACCCTCATCGAATGGAGTAAACAAAGTCTCAATGTCATGGTCATCCCTCAACGATGCTATAAGGCTAGTAGCTCTGGTGATATGATGCATAATAAGCATCATATCTCTAGGAAGTTCCCTCTATATATCCACAGGCTCAAGGTATTTCATGATATCCTAAACTAGTATAGGGTGGAATCCCTACACAACCATAAATGTAGACAAATAGTTCGTCAAACACTATATGACTTTAGCAATAGTCACTGTGTCACATGTCAGGTCTCAACAGATCAAGAACCTGACACATTGAATTGGACTCATCCATATCAACGTCAGCAGGTTAGGGAGGTAGGTCTTTAAAAAAGGTACTAATATCTTCAAAATATATAGTACACAACAATAATTATACAATTTCAAAAAACAATTTAAAGAAATTGTTAAAAAAAATTGTATTTGCAATAAATAAGACAATAAATTGAAACTATATTAATTTAAACACAACAATAATATTACCTTGAACATATGGTGGCTCATCCAAGGTTGAGAATATGATTTAACATATTCACCAATATAACCTTGCATAAGGACGCAACACCATGTCTAAATTGTGTTCATCCTCACTGGCTAGTAGGTCTCCTGTCTCAGATCTTGTCATGGTAGGGAACATCGATTGATCCCTCTTGGGAAGAATATAGCCGCAGATATGCATATGTTCCTTAGTCATCAATGTAGGAGAGAAATGGTTAAACAAAGGACTTGTGACTGGAAACCTCTCAAAAAATAAACAAAACAACTTTGAACCAAAAGGAAAGTTATCTCTTCCCTTGAACTATGCATGGAATCTATCAAGAGAAAAACAAAACTGCAACAAAAAAATTACAAAGCACCAAATGCACCTACCCATCAGTGGTGTAGTGTGAAATGGTCATCACCAACAATAAGAGGAACCTAACCTCCTCTCTACCAAAAGAAGAGATGTTTATTTTTCCACTGGAAACCTAAAAATACGTTGGATAAACAACGTCATCACTAATGTATCTTAGAGAGTAGAAAATTTGACTCTCTGGTCATCCTACCTCGATTGGTACATCAAGGAAGTCGGTAAAATACTCCCCTCTCCTGGATATATCTATGATAAAGCACATATCCTCCTTAGTGGGTTGGAACCACTTATAGGTACCAATGTCTAAGGTTTGTTTTGGGTGATCCCACCGATGTATCAAATGCACCAAAAATGTTGAGTTCCCCTTTAGGCATGTAGCCTCCTCATAGAACTTGAGGAGGCCTATTTCCATCAAGGGGAATCACAGTTGTGCAGTAATGGGGCAAGTTTACATTCACCTCTCCTCTCTCTTTCCTATAATCCCCATAAAGCATTGTATGTGTCAACTCACTATTGCTACTGCTAATTATCGTGTCTATGCCGATGTCGCTGATTAACATATAAAATATATCATTCTATTATATAAAACACAAGAAAATAAATTTGAATAACTATTTTATTTATAAATATGCAATAATATGTTTTTCTAAAATCACTTGAATTTCCGAGGGTGAAGAGATATGTGGTGTCAAGGTAATAATGATGATGTGGTTATAGTAGAGATAAATTGTTTGGGAATGTATAATGAATCCTTGAATCCCCTAAAGAAGAACCTAAGCATTCCCTTGATCACAAGTGTATATAAATTCAAATCGATTCCCTTATGGTGTAGCGGTTGTGCATGGCCCCCATGGGAAGACACTTTGAGTTATACATGTGTCACAAATCCCCTAGAGAATCCCCTAATGATCATGATGACATGGAGTGTAAAGAAGTCCCTAAATTATCCTACATAAATGTGGAGAATTTCCTAAATAAATGATATTGGGTCACATGACCATGGTGATAAGAAGTAGTGTAAGGAACTTTGTAAAGGTGTTTCTAAGAAATTCCAGTAAGAAATTTGAAGTGCTGATCTATTTGTAACTTTGGAATGTATTTGCTTGTTTATCTTATGTATTGTACACCGATGTTCCTATCAGGAAGTATCAGTAATGTAATTGAGTTATGTCATACCTCAATGTTCCTATCGAGAGAATTGGTAATGTAAACAAGTCATGTAAATTAATAGAGGGTAACCCTCCTTATTGATCAAGGGTTAAAGTCCCCGCTGTTGTGGGGCACTAGGGTTGTTAGAATCTCCTAGAGAAGTCGGCCCTACTGAGTTAATTTCAAGTCAAAAATTAGTATAAATAGAGAGTGGGTCTTTCTATTTATCACATAGTCACTCACTCTTAGTTGTAACACATGAGTGAGAGAGAAGGAGCTGGGATAAGAGAGAGAATAGTTGTCGGAGATCATCTTAATGTCTTTGGGTTTTACTATTGACTTTGGTGCTTATTCTATCTCTGAGGAATTTGCAAGGTTTTCTCCTTTATGGTTTCACCAGGGAAAATCTTTGTGTCTAATGTCTCTTTTGTTTGATTGTTGTGCATGTCATTCTCTCAGATAAGATCCTAAGATAATACTGTCTAAATTGATAAAAAAATCTAACATGGTATCAGAGCTAACCTGAGAAGAGGACACTGTGGAAATTAAACC
>LPNX010007238.1:16920-78423 GCA_001517045.1 Pseudotsuga menziesii | reverse complement strand
AAATCCAGAAAGAGACCTGCTGAAGAACCTGAAGAAGCAGAAGCACCCAGAATTCATGATACAACCATGAATGAAGAAACTCGAGAAGAAGATCGAGAATTTTAAGAACCAAAAATACCTATATATCCACCTCTGGAGAAGAATCCTCATAAGAGGAAACCTGCTTGGGTACAAGAACTTATCCAAGGTGCGGAAAGATATGGGGCTCCAGAAGAGAATCACAGAGAAAGAAAGAGGACCATATCCAACTCCGGATATGTAGCTTTACTATGTGATTTCATTGATAAAGAACCTTCCAGTTATGAAGAAGCGGTAGAACAGAAAGAATGGAAGGATGCTATGATCGAAGAGTACCAATCGATCATGAAGAATGATGTGTGGGATGTTGTCCCAAGACCAGACGCGAACTCAGTTGTAACTTCCAAACGGATCTACAAGATCAAGCATGCTGCAGATGGTAGTATTGAAAAGTATAAGGAAAGATTTGTAGCTCAAGGTTTCTCTCAGAAAGAGGGAATAGACTATGAAGAGACCTTTGCACCTGTAGCCAGATACACTTCCATCAGATCAGTACTTGCTCTGGCTACAGTGATGAAATGGAAGATACACCAAATGGATGTCAAGACTACCTTCTTGAATGGTGTAGTGGAAGAGGAAGTGTATGTAGAACAACCACTCAGTTTTTGAGACACATGACAGGGAGTCTCATGTATGCAGATTGAAGAAGGCCCTGTACGGTTTGAAACAGGCACCCAGGACCTGGTACGATAGAATTGACAGCTTTCTATCCAGTTTGGGATTTACCAAGAGTAAAGCAGATTCCAACCTTTACTATAAATTTGAAGATGGAAACCCAGTGATGCTTCTACCATATGTAGATGATCTATTTGTGACAGGTATGGATGGGTTGATTACTGATACAAAGGGAAAGATTTCTACTGAGTTTGAGATGAAGGACTTGGGTATGATGCATTACTTTCTAGGTATGGAGGTGTGGCAGAGTGCGGATGGAATCTTCCTTGGACAAGGGAAGTATGCAGTAGAGATCCTGAAGAGGTTTGGGATGATGTACTGCAAGATTATGGCCACACCTATGGCATCAAACCTGAAGCTATTGAATGATGCTTCTTCAGAGCCAATTGATGCTACGATGTATCATCAAATGATTGGGTCATTGATGTACCTGATGAACACGAGACCAGATATTTGCTTTGTTGTGAACACCTTGATCCAGTTCCTAACAGATTCAAGAAATGTTCACTTGATTGCTGCAAAGCATATTCTGAGGTACTTGAGGGATACAATTGATTATGGGCTCAAGTATGATGCTAATCAAAAGATTAACCTAGAGGGTTATGTTGATTCAGATTGGGCAGGCGATGCCATCGATAGGAAGAGCACTTCAGGATGTTGCTTCTTAGTTTAGAAAGAAGAAATCTTGTGTGGCACTGAGTACAGCTGAAGTAGAGTATGTTGCAGCTTGTTCAGCTAGTTGTGAGGTAGTATGGCTGTGGAAGCTACTGTCCGATATATTTGATCTCCAGATGGATGCTACTTGTATACATTGTGACAATCAGAGTTGCGTGAAGTTTTCAGAGAATTCAGTGTTCCATGACAAGTCAAAGCATATCGAGATCAAGTATCACTATATAAGGGATATGGTGTAGAGGGGAGTAGTGAAGCTCCAATATGTTGTGACGGAGGAACAAATAGCTGATGTATTGACGAAGCCATTGGCTAGGATGAAGTTTGAGTACTTCAGGGAGAAGCTTGGTGTTCTCTAGATCAAGGTTTCCTCCAAGAGAAAGTGATGAGACCCATAGCCATTCTGACATGGTGAGAGGATTGGTTCCTTCCATGGTCAGATGTAAGGGCAGATACATTCTGTTCATGGATAAAGGATTTAGTTCTTTCCATGTCAGATGTGAGTGCTGGCCATTCTATCGAGTAGGACAGATGTAAGGGCTACTGCCATTCTGACGAGCAGGTCAGATGTAAGGGCAAAGCCATTCTGTTCATGGCTAAAGGATTTAGTTCCTTCCATATCAGATGTGAGTGTTGGCCATTCTATCGAGTAGGACAAATGTAAGGGCTACCGCCATTCTGACGAGCAAGTCAGATGTAAGTGCAGAGCCATTCTGACAAGGAGGATAGATGTGAGTGCTAGCCATTCTGTTGAGTAGTACATATGTAAGGGATACCACCATTCTAACAAGCATGTCAGATGTAAGTGCAGAGCCATTCTGATGAGGAGGTCATATGTGAGTGCTGGCCATTCTGTTGAGTAGGACAACTGTAAGGGCTATCGCCATTCTGACGAGTAGGTCAGATGTAAGTGCAGAGCCATTCTGACGAGGAGGTCAGATGTGAGTGCTGGCCATTCTGATGTAGGATGAGCTCCGACATAGATATAAGGGCTACCGCCTTTCTAACGAGTAGGTCAGATGTGAGTGCTGTCCATTCTGATGTGACTGTAGGATTAGGTCCTATATGATCAGATAAAAGGGCTACCGCCTTTCTGACAAGCAAGTCAGATGTGAGTGTTGGCCATTCTGACAAGTAGGTTAGATATAAGGGCTACCAAATTCCTACAAGGAGGTAGGCATACACCCAGCATGAAAGAAGGCTGGCTCTGTATAACTTCCTATGAGGAGATAGCACACACATGATGATGACGAGGTGAGATCCATATCGAGCTATGATCCAGATCCAGTTATGATGACTCCGAGAGATCCAGATCGAGTGATGATCCAGATCCAGCCGAGATGATCCAGATCTAGATCGAGTGATGTTCCAGATCCAGTCCAATGATGTTGATCTAGATCGAGAGATGATCCAGATCCAGTGATGATGTCCCATGATGATCTAGATCGAGAAATGATCCATATTCGAAGGATGACAATGACTTGAAGATGAAGATGACTTGAAGACTCAGAAGACTCGAGATGCAGATGACGAGATTATCCAGTTGATACAGAGAAGAAGAACAGTGCTAAAAAATTGTGTCGAAAGAATACCTTCCTAGTTAAGAGGGAGTGTTGATGTATTTGTAACTTCGAAATGTATTCATCTATGCATCTTATGTATTGCAACCCGATGTTTATTTAGGGATGTATCTATTATGTATTTGAGTGATGTTGTCATGCCCCGATGTTCCGATTGGGAGGATCAATAATGTAAACAAGTCATGCCAATTCATAGTGGGTAACCCTTTGATTGTGTAAGGGTTAAAGTCCCCACAGTTCCGAGGCACTAGGGTTATTAGACTCTCCAAGTAAAGGTCGGCCCTAGTAGGGTTTTAATCATGCTGGGATTAGTATAAATAGAGATATGGGATCTCTATTTAGCACACATCACTCACACACTCAAGTGTAGCACATAGTTGAGGAAGGAAAGACACTGGGGCTAGACAAAAAGAAGATTACTACTGTCAGGAGCGCATCTTACTGTTTTGGGGTTTTACATCTTGTGTTGATTCTATCTCTGAGGAAGTTGCGGGGTTTTCTCCATTTATGGTTTCCCTGATCAAAAACACTGTGTTCATTGTCTCTTGTGTTTGATTTTTGTACTTGTTATTCTCTCAGTAAAATTCCTAACATAATGCTAGCTTAATGTTGAAAAACTAACAAAAAATCCTCCCTTAAACATGGACAGTAAAACAAAATTTGAAAATCTTGTCATCAATCATGCTTCACATCATGATCAGTAATCCCCAGTAGTGATTTGAGATTGCTGAAATTTTTCTCACAAAAATTTTTGTGAAGATGTCTGCTACTTGTTCTGAAGAAGAACATAAGAGTAGGTGAATGGTGCCATCATGCACAAGCTGCTGATGTAGTGCATATCGATCTCAATGTGTTTGGTTCTCTGTCTCTAAACTGGACCATAGATAGTAGTTGATTATTCTGATTTGAAGCCACACTCACCAAGTAACCCCTGCAACCATAAACATTGAGTTGCTTCATTTACAACTCCCCTGTACTCTGCTTTTGTAGATGAGAGTGCAATGGCACTCTGTTTCTTTCTTGACCAGCCGATTGGTCCTTCAGCAAGCATGAACACATATCCTGATGTTGACTTTCGATCTGTGTTGTCACCTGCCCAATCACTGTCAATAAACCCAATCAAATCAAGATCAGATTTAGCTTTGTAGAAGATCCCATGAGTCCTGGTTCCCTGAACAAAGTTAAGGATCCTTTTGGATGCTCTCCAATGGATCTCATGAGGCTGATCCATGTATATTGAAGCCACACTTACTGCATAAGAAATATCAGGTTGAGTATGTTTAAGGTACAACAAACACCCAATCAATTTCCTATACAGTGTAATATTTACCATAGGAGAAAAATATGCTTCTTCAAGCTTAACTCCTGAAAGGAAGGGAGTCTTCCTTGGCTTGCAATATTTCATGTTGAACTTGTTCAAAAAATCCAAATCATACTTGTACTGATGTACTTTCATTCCATGTTTGGTTTGAGCAATCTTGAGACCCAAGAATTGGCTCAATAACCCCAAATCAGTCATAGAAAATGCATGGTTCATTACATCCTTCAAGGAGGCAATTTCATCCTTTGAGCTTCCTGTAATGAGAAGTTCATCTACATTCAAGAAAATAATCATCAAATAACCATGAATCAGCTTCAAATAAACATTAGGATCAGACTTGCATCAAACAAAACTCAATGACAGCAAAAATCCATCAATCTTGGCATACCAAGCACTGGGGGCTTGCTTAAGCCCATACAATGATTTCTTTAGCCTGCACACAAGATATGGATTATTAGCAAAGCCTTGAGGCTGCTGCATGTAAATATCTTCAGTAAGATCTCCATTCAGGAAATCACACTTCACATCCATGTGATGTACCTTCCACTACTTTGAAGCTGCAATGGCTAAGGCTAGCCTGATGGAGTCCATCTTTGCCATTGGTGCAAAGGTCTCATTGTAGTCTATGCCATGTACCTGTGAGTAGCCCTTGGGTACCAATATTTCCTTATATTTCAAAGGTTTACCATCAGCAGCAAACTTGGTTTTGTAAACCCACTTACATTGAACTAGCTTCCTCCCTGGGGGAAGATCAACCAGCTCCCAAGTGTTGTTCTTCTAGAGTGAGTTGATCCCTTCTTTCATGGCTGTTTACCATCTTGGATCATGTGCTGCATCTTCATATGTCTGTGGGTCTGATTCAACCATCAGATATAATTTATCTACAAACAAATGGTCTTTCATACATAGAGCACTCTCAAACTGAGATCTAGTCCTCCTAGGATCACTAGGATTTCCAACTAGTTCTCCAGCTGCATGAATGGTATTTGCCGCCCATTTTGGCCTTGTCAGACTGTTAGGATCTGAAATTAAATAATAATTATCAGACATATCAGAATCATCAAACTCAACTATCTCTTCACTTACATTCAATGGTTCTAGTGGTGAAGAGGATTCTCCAACTTCCACTGCTGCTAAAGGCTCTTCTTCGAACTGAACACTCCTTTCAATGAAGAATTTGTTTGTGCTCAAATTGATAAACTTGTACCCTTTTGAATCTTCAGAGTACCCAACAAATAGACACTCTTGGATTTGGGGCTGCAAAGCCTTATTCTTTTCTGTTGGAATTCTAGCCCAAGCCCTTGAGCCAAAAATCTCGAAATGGGTCACATCTGGTTTGTGTCCACTCCATGCTTCGAAAGGAGTCATACCATAAAGTTGTTTATGAGGCACCCTATTCTGGATATAGGCTGCACAGTTTATAACTTCGGCCCAAAAATTTGGTGGCAAAGTCTTAGCCTCCATCATGCAGGTTGCCATCTCTTTCGGTGATATGTTCTTCCTCTCAGCAACACCATTTTGCTGTGGTGTGTAAGGGATAGAATGTTGCATTTGAATACCTGTATCTGCACAATATTGAATGAACTCAGACTTGACATACTCACCACCATTGTCAGATCTGAGGACCTTGAGTTTCCTCCCAGAATGGTTTTCAACCAAAGCCTTAAAGACTTTGAAGAGGCCAAAAAATTCAGACTTATGCTTCAGGAAGTAAACCCAGCAGTACCTGGAAAAGTCATATATGAATGTCAATGCATATTTGGCCTGACTCATTGACATATGAGGAAATGGGCCAGAAACATCACTGTGGATCAACTCAAGAGGTGCAGAGGTTCTCTAATGACTATCTTTCTCAAATTTATGCTCTGGGTGTTTTCCTAAGATGCAACCTTGACAAACTCCTTTGGAAAACTTAATCTTGGGTAACCCTATGGCCATTTATTTTTCCCTAAGATCAGAAAGATACTTATAGTTAAGATGGCAAAATATTTCATGCCAAAGCTTGCTTTCCTCATTAGCATGAATCAGAAGAGCAGAGGGGTTTGAGTAGTGTAGGAAGTGTGAGAACCTGTATACCTTCGAAGTGTGATTTGCAACTCCTTTTGCAATGACTTTACCATTTGAGATATTTGTGATCTCAACTTCATCAGGGGAGAATATGACCTTATTTGGAGACCCTGTGTGGGTCATATGATACACTGATAAGAGGTTAGAGGCAAGACCTGGAACATACAGTACATTGCTAAACTTACCATGGTCAAGATCGATCCTCCCTTTGCCCAAAATTTCAGTGAGAGAGTCATCTCCTAGTACTATTGGTGGACCTTTCGACATGTCAAGTGAGGTGAATGCCTCCTTGGTCGAAACCATATGTCTTGAAGCTCCGGAATCAATGATGAAACTAGGTGAGCTTGATGTGCCAACAACCAATGCATGAACTCTCTCTCTGTCTTCTGAATTTGATCCTCCTTCCCTCTTCTTTGAGCTATCAGGAAGGGAGATTCCATTCTTCTCTAGGATTTGGGTTAGCATGTCAACTTGCTTCTTCATGTAGGATCTTTCAGGATGATTTCCCTTACTACAGTATGCGCACTTGCTCATTTCTCCTTTGTTCTTCTTCTTCTGGGGGTTCTTCTTGGAACCTTGGGGCTCGTATGGAGACTTGTTCTTGTCTCTCTTTTTCTCAGGTGGCTTCTTAGCTTTTTTCTTGCCTTTTGAATCCACCCTTGAATCTCCAACAACCAAATCTTGGTCTTTGGAAGGTTTGATGGTGCCCATCATCACTAGTTTATATTGTTCTTGTGTGAGAGATTCCATGAAATCTGCAAGGATAGGCATTTTCCAGGCTCGAGCTGTCAACTTTATGGAATGGAAGGTCGAGACAAACACTGAATAGTTATGGCCAAGCTTTGAGAGTATGGCCAAAACTAGTTGCTCCTCCTTCTTTTCAATTCCACATTATTTTAGCTATAAAACAAGGGCTTTGAACTTGGAAAAGTAGAGTTGCCGGGATTTGAAGCTGTTGGGACTCAAGGAGATTAATTCATTTTCGATTTGATGTCCCCTCATCTCATCTGTCTTACCAAAAATCTCAACAAGCTTCTCCCATACTTCATTTGGTGATTTTAATCCATCAAGATGGAAAAGGAGGTCTTTGGATATGCTCAGACACAGGAGACCATAGGCCTCATCCCTCTTGTTGTGCCATTTAATTTTCTTTGCATCTACGTTGGGATCTTATTATGTTGCCATAGTCACTCTGTAGAGGCCTTTTTCTCTCAACAGTATCTCCATCTCTACTTTCCATTCAAATAATTTAAATGGAGTCAAGATGATCTTCTGAGATTGATCCATAGCTCAGAAATTTTCCCTTCAGTCAGCAAAATGCTCCCAGTCAATGATGTCGAACCTGCAATAACAAATTAGAAGGAGTGAAATCGATGTACAAAGGCTCTGATACCATGTGGAAATTTAACCCAAGTGTTAGAACAATTACACTCACAAAAATTGCAAATTACACATGCAAATTACACACAAAGGAGACTGAATATGGAGCAGAACAATAATTTGTATTGAATAAGTGTACAATAGCCAACCCTATGAAGTCATAGGCTACCATAATAAATAATTACATGAGATATTCGAATGCATTGGGATGTCATTCGAATTGGCCAAAATCAGGCTTACTAAATCTCAGCAAATCCCCCATAGGTGCATAAAGTAGCTTCCAAATCTTCCTAGGAGCTCACAAATTGGAAAAATAAATTAGGAAAGATAATAGGCGATTGAAGGACAACTCATACATTATTTTATTAGGAGAAAAGAGTGGAGGATGATCAGGACAAAAAACAAGTTAACTTCACCTAGTCAAACTTTCCCAATTGCCTTAAAACTCAGCAAAAGTAGGCAATAAAACAAAAAAAGCAGACATGCGCTAGGAAGGCCAGAAATAAATAAGAATTGATTCCAAGAGGTTTCCCAAGTGCTCCTGACTTAGTTTTAGCAATTTTGACCACTTTGGACATGTGGAGGACAACTTGCATAAGGTGGAATATGGAAACTAGGCAAATAAGACAAAAATGGATTAATCAATGTCTAAGGTAGCTAACTATGGGTTGATTATTCTAACAGACACTATGCAGTTGTGGAAGCTAGGGATTCTTACTTTTTGGGTATCTCTCTACAATCCATCAGCAAAAGGAGGCTAGGATGACCTCCATTGAAGGGCACATATTTCTGTTAAAGCATAATCTGATTCTGAGCACTTTCAGTTTTTGACCTACCACTGCATCAGAAAATTAGTGATTTTCACTAAAGAGGAATTTTTGAGTGATCCCAAGCTAGGATTACTCTTCTCCTCAAAATCAAATTTTAGAGACAAATCGAGTTTTTTGGTTGGGTAGAACTCTGGGAAAGTCAAACCCTAGTTTTCCTTGGAACCAGAAAACCAGCACTGTAGAAGATCAACTAGAGATCCATTATTTCAGCTTCTCAAATTGGTAATATATAAATATTTTGTATTTCCATTTGATTTTCTCTATTAAGACGTCTCATCACACCAAGCTTGATGAAAATCTTGAGGGAGCTAACAACTTTCAGGGCTAGAAGTATAGGATCTCCCTGGTCCTAGAAGAAAATGAGTTAGACTCTTACATCAGTGAAGAGGTTCCAGTTCCAGAGGGAGATGAGGCTAAGGCCTTACACAAAAATAAATTGGTCATGGATAAGAGGATTATTGCTGATTCAATCAAGGATCACCTCATACCACAAGTGTCCTCCCTAAAGACACCTAAAGCAATGTTTGATGCCCTGACCAAGATGTTTGAAGGAAAGAACATAAATCGGAAGATGAATTTGAGGAACTAGTTGAAGAATGTAAATATTTAGAATGCAGACACCATACAGTCATACTTTACAAGCATCTCCCATATCAAATAACAGCTTGAAGTAGTAGATGAAGAAGTAGAGAATGCAAAAATTTGATGACCACCTTGAACGGTCTCCCTAGGGCATGGGACTCTTTCATTCAAGGGATCTGTGCAAGAAAGAAGCTAGTCAAGTTTAGTAGGCTATGGGAATAATGCTCACAAGAAGAAGCTCAAATAATATACTGAGAAGAAAATATGGGAAGTGAAGATCAAGTTCTCATAGTACAATCCAAGAAAATCAGGACAGACTATCACAAAGGTAAGCACTACCACCAGAAAGATAACCCTACAAGATTTAATAAATCTACCTAAATTTAGATGCTATACATGTGATGAAAGAGGACATTTTTCCAAAGATTGTCCTAGAAACAAAATTGCCTCTCACAAGAAGAAGGGAAACAAGAAAAGACAGCATGCTCATACTGTAGAGGACGATGAGCCTCCCATGAAGAGAATCAAACAAGAAAGTGATGATTCTTCAAGTGATGAAGAATATGTTTTAATCTCTGCTCTCACGGGAACTGCCTCACATGGAAGCAATGATTGGCTTATAGATAGTGGGGCTTCCCAACACATGATGGGATTCAAGGAATCCTTTGTGAAACTATCCGAACATGAATCACTCCATAAGGTGAAACTCGGGGATGACTACCAATATCCTATAAAATGTAGTGGTGAATCCTCCTACAAGCTAGAATCTGGGAAGTCTATGAAGATGAAATATGTCTTGGTTGTACCAGGACTAAAGAATAATCTTCTCTCTATCTCTACATTAGATGCAAAAGGCATGAGGGTTGCATTCATAGATGGCCAAGTCCTTATGTGGCCAAAAGGAAATACTATAGATGATGCAGTAGTGATTGGAGAACAAGAGGGAGGACTATACAAATTGAAGGGCCAACCAAAACAAGCTTTGGTCCATGAATCAGTAGAGCCAAATGAACTTTGGCAGAGAAGGCTTGCACATGTGCACTATAGGGCACTACCACTTGTAAGAAAAGTTGTTGAAGGTATTCCAGAAATACAAGAAAAACATGAAGGTGTATGCAAAGGATGTGCGAAAGGAAATAACACAAAGAAGACATTTCCAAGTAGCGAGAGCAATGAAAAATGAATCTTGGAAATCATCCACGCTGATGTATGCGGTCCAATGTCATCTAGTTCTCTAAGCGGGTATGTATACTATGTTTCTTTCATTAATGATTTTTCTAGGAAGACATGGATATACTTTATGAAAAACAAAGTTGAAGTATTCAGTAAGTTCAAGGAATTCAAAGTCTTGATTGAGAACCACATAGAAAACAAAATCAAGATAATGGCGGATAATTCACATCAGATGAATTCCAAGAATTATGTAGAGATTCATGGATTAAGAGGGAGTTGACCACTCCATATAATCCACAACAGAATGGAGTTGCATAAAGGAAGAATAGAACGATCATGGAAGCAGCAAAGGCCATGCTTCATGATCAAGATATTCCTATGCATCTATGGGCAGAAGCTAACAGGACAATTGTGTATGTACAGAACCATACCCCTCATAGAGTACTCGAGAACAAGAAACATGAAGAAGTTTTTTCCTGCAAGAAACCAGAAGTCAGTCATCTCAGAATATTCATCAATCTAGTGTACATACACATTCCAAAAGAAAACACAACAAAGTTAGGTCCTTTAGGAAAGAAGGGTATATTCATGGGATATAGTGAAAGCTCAAAGGCTTACAGAATATACTACCCAGGATTCAAGAGTATTGACATTAGAATAAACATAACATTTGAAGAAGACTTAGCTTACAACAAATCCAGAAAGAGACCAGCTGAAGACCCTAAAGAAATAGAAGTACCCAAGATTCAAGATACAACTATGAATGATGCAACTCAAGAAGAATATCGAGAAATAGAAGAACCCCAAGAACCTGTAGATCCACTCCAAGATAAGAATCCTCACAAGAGGAAACCTACATGGGTACGAGAAGCTACCCAAGGTGAAGAAAGATATGGGGCTTGAGAGAGATATGCAGAGAGAATAAAAGAACCAAGTCCTGCTCCAGTTATGTAGCCTTAATGTGACATCATTGATAAAGAACCTTCCAATTATGAAGAAGTGGTAGAAAAGAAAGAGTGGAAGGATGCTATGATCGAAGAGTACCAGTCGATCATGAAGAATGATGTGTGGGATGTTGTCTCAATACCAAAGGGAAAGTCTATTATGACTTCCAAGTGGATCTACAATATCAAGCATGCTACAGATGGCAGCTTAGAGAAATATAAAGCAAGGTTTGTGGCTCGTGGCTTCTCCCAGAAAGAAGGAATAGATGATGAAGAAACTTTTGCACCTGTAGCCAGATACACCTCCATCAGATCAATACTTGCTCTAGCTACAGTAATGAAATGGAAGATACACTAGATGGATATCAAGACAACTTTCTTGAATTGTGTAGTAGAAGAGGAAGTGTATGTGGAGCAACCACTCAATTTTGAGACACATGACAGGGAGACTCATGTGTGCAAATTGAATAAATCCTTGTACGATTTGAAACAAGCACCCAGGACATGGTACGGCCGAATTGACAACTTCCTGACTAGTTTGGGCTTTACCAAAAGTAAAGCAAATTCCAACCTTTACTGTAAGGTTGAGGAAGGGAACCCAATGATACTCTTACTATATGTAGATGACCTATTTGTAACAGGTGAGGATGGGTTGATTGTTGACACGAAGAGGAAGCTTGCTGTTGAGTTCGAGATGAAGGACTTGGGTATGATGCATTACTTTCTAGGCATTGAGGTGTGGCAGGATGCGGATGGTATATCCCTAGGACAAGGGAAGTATGCAGTAGATATCCTTAAGAGGTTCAGGATGATGGACTGCATGGCCATAACCACACCTATGGCATCGAACCTGAAGCTATTGAGTGATGCTTCATCAGATTTGGTTCATGCTATGATGTATCGTCGGATGATTGGGTTCTTGATGTACTTGACCAATACAAGACCAGAAATTTTCTTTGCTATGAACACATTGATCCAGTTCTTGATAGATCCGAGACATGTTCACCTGAGTGCTGCAAAGCATATTCTGGGGGACTTGAAGGGTATGTTTGATTATGGGCTCAGGTATGAGGTGAATTAGAAGAATAACATGGAAGGTTATGTGGATTTAGATTGGGAAGGTAGTGCCATAGATAGGAAGAGAACTTCGGGGTGTTTTTTCAATATGGGATCAGGTGTGATCTCTTGGTTTAGCAGGAAGCAATCATGTGTGGCACTGAGTATAGTCGAAGTAGAGTATGTCGCAGCTTGTTCGACTAGTTGTGAGGTAGTGTGGCTTAGGAATATACTATCTGATTTATTTGATCACTAGTTGGATGCTACTTGTATATATTGCAACAACTAGAGTTGTGTGAAGTTGTCTGAGAACTCGGTGTTCCATGACAAGTCGAAGAATATCAAGATCAAATATCACTATATCAGGGATATGATGTAGAGAGGAGCAGTGAAGCTCCAATATGTTGTGATGGATGAGCAGATAGCTGATGTGTTGACCAAACCATTAGCTAGAGTGAAGTTTGAGTACTTCAGGGAGAATCTTGGTGTTCTCTAGATCAAGGTTCCCTCCAAGGGGTAGTGATGATTCTGTGTGCCTTTCTAACATGGTTGTTGGATGTGTTCCTCCCATGGTCATATGTATGTGTAGAGAATTTCTGACATGGTTGTTGGATCTATTCCTCCCATGGTTAGATGTAAGTACAGAGCCTTTCTGACATGGTTTTTGGATGTGTTCCTGCCATGGTTAGATGTAAGCACAGAGCCTTTCTGACATGGTTGTTGGATGTGTTCCTCCCATGGTCAGATGTAAGTGCAGATCCTTTCTGACATGGTTGTTGGATGTGTTCCTCCCATGTTCAGATGTAAGTGTAGAGCCTTTCTCACATGGTTTTTGGATGTGTTCCTCCCATCGTTAGATGTAGGTGTAGAGCCTTTCTGACATGGTTGTTGGATTTGTTCCTCCCATGGTCAGATGTGAGTGATGGGATTTTCTGAGATGGTTGTTGGATTTGTTCCTCCCATGGTCAGATGTGAGTGTTGGGAAGGCCTTTCTGACATGGTTGCTGGATGTGTTCCTCCCATGGTTAGATATAAGTGTTGAAGAAGATGAATACCTACATGGAGGCTAGGCCTACAACCAACATAAAAAAGTCTGCCTCTGTAGAACTTCCTATGCTGAGTAGAATTGAGAGATAGCACCAATTGATCGAGATAGCGAAGCAATGATGATGATGATCCAGTGATGATCCAGCGTTGATGATGATCCATACTTGATCTAGAGAAGAAGACTTGTGTTGATGAATTGTGTCAAGAGAATACCTTCCTAGTTAAGAGGGAGTGTTGATGTATTTGTAACTTTAGAATGTATTCACTTGCAAATCTTACGTATTGTACCCCAATGTTCCTATCGGGAAGTATCAATAATGTAATTGAGTCATGTCATACCCCAATGTTCCTATTGGGAGAATCAGTAATGTAAAGAATTCATGTAAAGTCATAGAGGGTAACCCTCCTTATTGATCAAGGGTTAAAGTCCCCACAGTTGTGGGGAACTAGGTTTGTTAGACTCTCCTAGAGAATTCAGCCCTAGTGAGTTAATGTCAAGTTGGATATTAGTATAAATAGAGAGTGAGTCTCTATATTTATCACACAGACACTCACAATCAGTTGTAGCGCATGAGTGAGAGAGAAGGAGCTGGGATAACAAAGAGAACATATGTCGGAGATCATCTTACTGTCTTTTGGTTTTACTGCTACCATTGGTGCTTATTCTATCTCTGAGTAATTTACAGGCTTTTCTCCTTTATGGTTTCCCCGAGGAAAATCTTTGTGTCTATTGTCTCTTGTGTTTGATTGTTTTGCATGTTATTCTCTCAGATAAGATCCTAATATAATACTATTTAAATTGATAAAAAAATCTAACATGAAGAAATTCATAAAATAGTGGTGTTGGGTACACATGACCATGTGGGTGGGGTCATATAACTCATGTTGGAGAAGGCCCTAGAGATCCCCTAAGATTGGTGCAAAGCATATTGGGATGAAGTATGAAGATATCCCAAAATCATGTTGATGGCTCCACATAACCCTGAAAATAGTGGTGTTGGGTCCACATGAGCATGAGGATTGGGCCATATGACCATGAGAAGTATATTCTGAAGTAATAATGATTGGCCCACAAGGAAATGTTGAAATAAAAGAAGAAGAAACCCATAAACAACGGTTTTTGGTCCACTTTCCCATGATTTTGGGGTTACATGACCCATGGTGGAGAAGGCCCTAAAGAATCCATAAAGCTGGTTTAAATATTGAAGTACCCCCAAAATAATAATGCTTGGTCCACATACCCCTAAAAGTTGTGGTACTTTTCCCCATTAGACCACTTGAAGTGGCAAGAATCCTCGCAGAAAAATTATGGCATATCCACCAAGTATGATGATGTGATCAATCCATAGGGCCCCCTTTAGAGAAGATATGGAGTGATATTGAATTTTTGGCATGAAGTGTGATGATGGATACTTGAGGTGGGGTCCTAACCCTTGATACCTCCTTAAAATATGGAGATCCACAAATTACAGATAAATTTAAGAAGACACTAAAAGAAGCTACTAGATCATGATGATGTGTATAAGTAGAAGGACAAACATTTCATTTTATCATAAATCAAGTCTCTATTTCTATTACACATCTTTGAAGAAAAAGTGATAAACTTTTTGGAGGAGCAATTTCTTAGCATCTTTGAGGATTGAGAAGAGTCATGAAAAATGACATAACTTTCTCATATAGTATCGGAATCACAAAATTCTTAACTCGTTGGAAAGATGGTTACGAGGGATATGTGATGAATATAGCTAGATATTATTTTGGTTTCTATATTGTTTCATAAAATTATGATATTTTCAATTTTATGGTTCATGCCTGTGGGATTCTCTTCTGATGACACATGTCTTTCATGGATAGAGCTCATCTTGGATCTTGATATGTGGGCATGTCTCTTGGTATACATATTTGAAGTCATTATATATATTATAGGGGATATGATGATGGTTATCTTGGCATAGATATGGTATGGTTCTTTTACATTAGTCTGTCTTGTGATGGTCATGCCTCTCATGGACTAGGGTCCATCTTGTTTTCTTGAAAAGGTTTGAAGTTTTTACAAGTTATTGTGCTTATATCTTGGCATACTTGATGGTGATATCAGCATAGATGTCGGTGCACAATTTATGGTGATCATGGCATAGATATCGGTGATTTTTTTTTATAGATCATGGTGATTATCTATACATGTTGTTGATGGTCTTGGCATAAAAATAGTGATTATATTGGCATAGTCCACAACTATGTTGTTGCATTTGGCTCATCTCTTGGAATGTTCAATGTTTTTGGATATGTATATGATTTAAAATTTGAGGATCCAACTAAAATAAATGGATTATTGCTTCTGGGTATATACTTGATGCATGTACAGGTTGATATAGTGTGACAATGATTGTGGCATTTAGATGGATATACAGTGATTGGGGCATTGTGGTAGAGATAGTGATTGTGGCAAGTTGACAGAGGTAGTGATATAGTGATACAAGAGACAATGATACATGAAAAAGGATAGTGATACAGTTGTTGGGACAAAGATACAAGTACAAGTTGTTAGAGATAGTGATACAGTGATCATTAAAGATTATTTCTTCTATTCATATCAGGGCGGCGGGATGGGGAAAGGATAGGATATTGTAGTCTCGTTCAGGTTGGTGCCAGAGAATTGTGAGTTGGTGCTCACTAAGGATTGGAGTCATCTCTACATGTTGTATATTTTGACTTCAGGGAGCGGTAGCCTCCTTTTAGTTGGAGCTGATAAACTAGGGGGTTGGAGCCTCCTTCTAGTTGGTGCTAAAAAATTAGGGAGTTGGAGATTCCTTCCAGTTGGTGATGGTAAACATGTTGAATGTAATATTTATATTATAAACAACAATTTTTTTGTTTTATCCCATTTGGGTTTCCACGTTAAATCTCTTATGCACTGTGTATGATTTTTATGTGATGGTGAATGATATTGTTAATGGTTAATGTTACATTTTAAAAGTGGTAAATGTGCCCAACACCGATTCACCCCCTATCAATATAGCTAAATATTCCAAAACCTAACATCCACTCTACCAAAAGGAGAGATGTGTATTTGTCCACTGGAAACCTAAAAATACATTGGATCAACAACGTCATCACTAATATATCCGAGAGAGTAGACAAGTTTACTCTCTGGAACTCCAACATCGATTGGTACATCATGGAAGTGGGGAAAAGCCTCCCCTCTCTTGGATATACCTATTATACAATGCATATCCTCCTTAGTGGGATGGAACCACTTATCGGGACCAATTCCTAAGGTTTGTCTTAGGTTATCCCATCGACAAATCAACTGCACCAAAAATTGTGAGTTCCCCTTCAGAGATGTATCATCCTTAGAGAACTCGGTGAGGCATATTTCCCTCAAGAGGAGTCACATTTGTGCAGTAATGGGGCAAGGGTGCAATTCCTTCTCCCTCTCTCTTGCCTCAAATCCCCATAAAGCATTGTATGCGTCATCTTGCCTCTACTACTGCTAATGGTCCTGTCTATGCTGATGTCGTTGATTAACATATACAATACATCATTATATTATATAAAACATAAAAAAAAAAATTTAAATGATCATTTCTATTTATAAATATGAAATAATCTTTTTCTAAAAACACTTGAATTTCCAAACCAATGTGCTGGAAAAAGAGCCAAGCAATGAATCCAATGTGTAGTAATACATACGTACTAGCAATGGTGCACCACCTATATGTAATGCACCAATTACACTAACTATTTTTAAAAATAGAAATTGACACGGTTCATTGTGTACATGCAAGGAATCAATGCATTCATAACATGAATAACACCGATACAGTACATATATAATAATAGCATGCAGCACCATATCACTATTAGAGATTCTGAGGATGGTGTTGGTGCTTCCCTAAGAAATGGAAGAATTGGTGCTTCCATAAGAGGGAAGCACTGATGCATGTGTTAAATATTTTAGCACCCCTAGTAGTGCACAAAAAAAATCGACCACGCATCACTATTGGAACATGCATTTGTGAGATAGTGAGGACCACTTTCTTTTTTTCCAATCTTCTCGATGTGTTTACCTTAAAATAGCATTGTTAGCGATGTGTACCGACCAATACAACACACTAGTGCATTGTAATATTAACACATTGAAATGTAAATTTTAAAATTAATTGATATTTTTTTGTGCACTAGGATAAAGTACTACACCGTAACGGTGCATTATTATTTGAACTAAATCAATGCACATGTATATGTGCACCTCAGGTAATCAAGCGCACCAGTGCACTCTATAACATGAACGCATAATGTAGTTTTTTTTTTATAATTAATGTGGTGGTTCTATATAATTAACTACACCATATTAACAATGTGATTTGTGTATCGGTGAAAAGACGCACCATTTGGAGTGCAAGGAATGGAAAGCACCAGTGTGTTTCTATAAATTAAGTGCATTGTTTTGAGATTTTTAATTTTTATTTAAAATGACTTAGTGTGCTCTATTCTATAACGCACTGTATAAATGGTGTACTACCTTGTATGGTTATTAGCACATCGTCATTGATGCACCCTGTAAATATATACAAGGTGCACCGCGACGTGGTGTGAGCTGAAGCACGCGAACACACCATGATGAATTTTTCAAGTTTTTCCAAAATAGTGAAAATTCAAGCTTGATTTCAAAGTTAATCTGCTAAAAGTTTAAGTTAGAATAAAACAAAGATATTATGTGGACATTTTCTGGTCGAGCAGGCATGGTTTCCATGTAGTACAAAAAATGAAATTTTCCTTCCGTTTGAAAAAATTCAAAAAGCATGTACTAACAACAAAAAGGTAAAATTCAGGTAAGAGGAGAACCGACAGTAGGGAGCTTTAGAGAGAAAAAGGTGGCACTAGTGTTGGAGAGCTCAAGAGCACTGTGGAAGGGTAAAAATGAATAATTTGGTCAGTAATTATTTTTTATTAAACCCTGCTTTGGTCCACCCTATACAATGAAACACCAAATCATTTTGTTATGGGGTGCACCGATGCTTTTGTGCAATATAAATGCACCATTGTGTTATACGAAATTATAAAAAAGGTGGGCACAACATTTTCAATAAAACATAAAAAATTCTTAATTTATCCCTAATCCAGTCTGCATCTATTTTTAAAGCATCAGTGCTCTGTATTTGTTTACATGTCAGTGATGTATGGATATCTAAATGCGCCGTTTTTATTGAAAAATATTAAATTTGTTTATGCGACATTTTTTAATTTTAATGTATTCGGTGTTGTAATACACATAACGCATGAGTTCTTTTGTTTGTATCGAGTGCACCATTTATCAATTTGTTTTTTTAATATTTTATTCTTGGTCTATGTTTGTTGGGCCAGATACAGTGCCTTAAGTGTACATACACACATTTTATTTTGTTGGTATCTAGCGCATCAGCTATGGTTTTTTGGTTTTTATAATTATATTATGGGTGTATCCAATGTTTAACACATTTCTATTGCCATTTTTTTAAAATATAACAATATATTTTTCTTGTATCGGAAGGGGATTTATGTGATCAATGTGCTAAGATTTTTCCACACCAGTGAATTTTACGTTTAAAAAAGCACTAATTAAAAACCTCTACCAAAACCTTTGTCTCCTGGCCTCTGCTATAAACAGATAATTGGGATCTTTTTTTAGGGGCTTACGCTATAACCTCCACTAGAGAGTGTTCTCCTTGTAGTGGCTTCGATTGGTTGGTGGTCATCCAAAATCACCCATTTAGTAGAAGATAACAACTTCTACTACATTTTGATTTAAAAATCACCTTTAACCATTTACAACTATCCTTATCCAGATTTTAGCTCTCTAATCGGACTCATATACACATGTTCAGATTAAGGGGGGGGATGTTGGACACCTAATCCTAAGGGATAGATTTATTTTTTGTTATTATCACTATTCACATGTAAATAGGAAAATTCATGAAGAGAACAAGAGACACCTTGGGATATGAAACCAAGGGTTCACATATGATTGTATTTATATGTACATCATCTTAATGAAATGCATCAAATGCTTATCTATTTGCTGTGTGTATGTTTCCTTAATAGTGTATGTTCAAACAATGTTCCAAAAACTGAGAAGAAAATAAAATAAATGTATGGAAAATTCCAAACTTTTAAAAGTTGGAGGACCTAGGTGCATCCATGGAGGTGGGTTACAAGTTTTGGCAATGCAATTTCGGACAAAAAACAAAAATGTACCTCGATCGAGGGTTAAAAAAAGCTCGATCGAGGGTTAAAAGAAGCTCAATCGAGCATCTTTAATCGTTTTTACTATAAATAGGCAACAAACCTTCGATATAATTCACTGCATTTGTTGGATAGAAAAGGGTCATTGATATTCATTTGTAGATATGGGTCATGGAGTAATTTGAGTTATAGATATGATTGATCATATATTAATCCAACATCTATAACTCCAATTACTCCACGACTAATATCTACACATAAAATTACTTGTTTCTTCTTCAAGGTATGTACTATTACCCACAAGTATTATTTTTCTAGTCGAAATTATGTTTTATTAAATTTTATTATCATATAATTCTATGTTTGATTTTACTTGAATTCGAAGACCTTGTTCCCATGAACAATACGAGATTTGAAAAATTTTGATTAAATAAATTTTTTGGTGTCCATATTCGTGTGCACACACGAATATGGGCACTCGAATATATTTTTAGTTAAAATTTTAAAAATCTCGATCGAGCTTTTGATTTAATGAAGTCTTCCAAAAGATGCTTGGACACCTTGTATTTTGAATCCCCATTTGAATTCATGTCATTGAAGATTTTCAATTCTTGTCGAAATGAGAATTAGTATCATGTTTATTTTTTTTAAATTAAAAATTATATACAAAGGAGCAAAGTATATTTAGTATTTAAAACCTTTCACTACATTTATGTACTACATTGTATGCATTAGATATATTGCTGATAGGAATCAAATGATGTTGAAATTCCTTTCCAACCATTGATGACATAAACAAGCTAGATGTTGAATTCTAATGAAAACACATCATGATACTACTTGAATATAAGCATAAAAAAAAATTAAATGCACATAGTTCACAGACTCTAAAATTATTGTTAAAGCCCCAAAATGAATCCCTGGCTTCACTGGTTTCACAACTATTGGTTAAAGTTTTGAGTTATCATGCTAGGATGCATTGAAGGGTTTATTGTATCTACGTCATCGTCTTCTTCCTCATTATCATTCCTTTTGGTAAGAAAATAAATAGAGTAGTGGCGTACATCGACATGAAATATGGTTTCGACATAAAGGTATACGCATTAGATGTTTTCATAAATAACTTAAAGTACTACCTATGACTATCGATTCATTGAATCATGTACTGGTACAAAACACAACAAATTTTAGAGCCATGAGCCCTTAATTACTCACACTTAGAACTTTCTCAAATATAGCCATTAATAAACTTATTTTGGTATTTTGGTTCATTTTTCTTTTTCGAGTGTTTAATGGTAGCTCAATCGAGGTTTTAACGGAAGCTCGATTAAGGGTTAACCAAACCCGCGATCGAGGTTTTGATAAACCCTCAATCAAGCTTCCGTTAAAAAACCGATCGAGGCATTTAAATACCTCGATTGAGCTCCAGACCTTGATCGAGGACCAAAAAAATAGATAATTAGCCCTCTTACAGGAAAATCAATGTTTCTTTGTGTCTTCTAGGGGTTTAAACCCTGCCATTCATGGCACACAACTGAGCGGAGTTCATACCGATAGATTCATCACCAAATCCTCTATCTATTGAGGTATCGTGCATGCATTTTGGCATTCATATGGGTTTTTTTAATTAGTTCTAAAACTTACACTTAGAAAACCAGAAAACAACTTTGAAGCAGCTCAAAGAAAAATCCACAGGGTAAAATATACACATCCAAAAATTTCTTAAAAATGCACAACCCACACGTCGACGTGTCCTCTTCAAAATGGTATCTTTGGTTTTTCAATTTTTCAAAATAGTGAAAAAAAAGATGGGATGGACACGTGTATAAAATGATGCTGAAATCAGATGTGGTCACTTTCGAAAAATAATAAATAATTGTATATTGCGAAATGAATTAACAAAAAAATATGCAGAGCACAGTGCATTTTGTGTAGATCATGCTCATATATTTATTTTTTAAAATTATTAATGTAAGATTGAATTATTGGGGTTGGACACAAGCCACTTATTAATTTCTTCAAATTTTGAATATCACACAATTCATTAAATGCAAAATTTCACACATTAAATGACATCGGAATATTTTAAAAATATATATATCATTGGGAAGCCAATATAATATTCTACAATTTTTTTTTTTACTGAAGTCAAAATTCACATGGCATATATGCGTTTTGAGGGCTTCTATCTAGCACATGAGTAAAAAATCAGGTTTTCATCGCCAAATTTAGCCAAAAAGTGTTACCTACCTTTATGGAATCACCCACCTCTAAACATTTGGATGAGCCGTTTTTTGTTTGTATTATTTTGTTGTATAGTTTAGCCTCAACTTTATAATATCAATATCTTAAATATTATTGTGAAAATAAAATACATACTTTCATTAATCAAAATTGTAAATTAAACCATAAAAAAAAAAAACCAAAATTTCCATCCAATGTAATTTTAACATGTTAAAATCATTTTCAAATAATATGTTATTTCATAATTATAATTTTTTTTCTAAAAGTGTGTAGTTTTGATACCCTAGAATATTTTTTCAAAATATATGATAGGAAAAAATGTAAAAAACTTAATAACCCTTGAAATACAATAATTCATAAAATGTTATTTATGCAATTTTCTTGTTACACCGATAGGTATTTTTATTTGAGATTTTGGGGTGGACAAGTACCTATGTTTTTTCTAGATTGTATGAGTATGAGACAAGTGTATTGTCCAGATTGATTCTATGGCAGTTGTTACAAATTCAAAATAAACAATTATTAAAAAAATAAAAATAAAATAATTGATGCATGGGTAACTGATAGTTGATGCATGGATAACTCCTACCTCATACATGGATAATTCACACTTTGTGAGATATAACTCATTTAACTAGAATAAGGTGAGAATAAGTAATTGATAACTTATTAGTGGAACTTAAATCGTGACCTATTGGTGTTCACCAACCACAAGTTAAGTGGTTGCACTAGTTTTATGATTAAAACCTTGCAACATCAATGCATATTCACCCAAATTTCTACAAGAATGGTTTATTGTATTTTTATATACCTAATATGTTCCCTTTAATATAACAATAAGTTATATATGTGAATGTGTCATTTTAAGCAATCATTTCTACGTTTCAAAACTTAATACTTAATTTGATTAATATTTTAATTTTTACTTTCTCTCAAAACAAAATCAAATTTATACTTGAATGTGGGAGTTTAAGTAATCACTTCTAACTTTGAAGGTGGAAGTTTAAGAAAACACTTCTAAGTTTCAAAACTTAATTACACAGATAGGATTTAGTTACGTCAATAGATGTTTTTATTTGAGATGTTGGGCGGACTACGGCCTATTCTTTTTCATCTATGGACGAGGATGAGACAAGTGTACTGTAAAGATTGATTTTATGGCAGTTGTTCAAAATTTGAACTAAACAATTATTAAAAAAAGGAGATTATAAAAATAACTGGTAGCTGATGAATGGATCACTGGTAGAGATGCATGGATAACTCATAGTTGATTAATGGATAACCAACAGTTGATGGTAGATAACTAGAAGAATGTGAGATAAAATAAAGAATATAAAAAACAACTCATAGTTGATAAATGGATAACAAGTAGAATGTCGATGATAACATGTATCTAGGCATGGACAGCTCAAAGTTGAACTTGTTTAACTAGAAGAATATGATGAATAAAAAAAATTAAACTAAATATCAACTATTTGATCTCTATCAACATGATCCAACCACAAACTATGTGGGTGTTCTAGTATATTAGGATTTTGGGTTGGACTACCATCTATGTTTTTTAATCTATGGGCGAGGATGAGACAAGTTCAAAATAAACAATTATAAAAATAAATAAAAGGATATATAAAAATAATTGGTAGTGGATGTTGGGATAACTTGTAGTTAATGAATGAATAACCAACAAGTCATGGAACATAAGTACAAGAATGTGAGAGATAAAAAAAATATAAAAATAACTTATGGTTGATAAATAGATAACTCGTAGTTGATGCATGAATGCATGGATAACATATAATTTGAGGTTGACTAGTAGCTGATGCATGGATGACGTATAATCTGTGGTACTTAAACAATCACTTCTAAGTTTCAAAACTTAATTACGTCGATAGTCGTTAATATATCAGAATTTTGGGGTGGTCTACCATGTATTGTTTTTCATCTATGGACAAAGATGAGACAAGTTCAAAATAAACAATTATATATATATATATATAATTGTAACTAATAGTTGATGAATGAATAAGTGGTAGTGGATGCAAGGATAACTTGTAGTTGATGAATGAATAACCAATAATTCATGGAATATAAGTAGAAGAAACTGAGAGATAAAAAATATATATAAATAATTGATGGTTGATAAATGGATAACTCGTAATTGATTTATAAATACATGGATAACATATAATTTGTTGTTTATGGGTATTTGATGCATAGATGATGTATAATTTGTGGTACTTAACTTGCAGTCTATCAACGTTCACCAAATACAAATTGAATGGTTATAGTACTTTTATTAAATTTCTTATATTTACATAGTCTCAAAGAAATCATGATTAATGTTAAAAAACACATAAATATATTACAAAATATTTTCTAAATTCTCATTAATATTAAAGAATAAAAAAAAATATCACTATTTTTTTCACAATTTTTTTAAAAAATTCTTTCATTTTAAAGTGAATTAAATTTTAATAATTAACATTAAATATAATGGATAAATATATTACATAAATTTATATTATATTATAGAGGACGACTACTATAGATATAATATTATATTATAGAATACAACTACTATAAGTTCTTTCCTATTTTTAGAAAATTTATATTTTCATAACTATTATATATTTATTATTCCTATATATATACAAAACTGTCTTATAAGTTGAATAATTTTAAATGTGATTTGATTATATGTTAATAAAAATGGATAGGTTGTTTTCCCACGTGTAAATTAAGTGCTTTTATTATCATTATTATCTATATCATGTAGACAGTTTCATTCTCAAAATTAATTATAAAAAAAACTCTTTAGATTGGACAGTATTGTTTAGTTATAAAAATGTTCAATTTTATATGTTTGATTTTTCACAAGTTAAAGAGGTGTTTGGAAGAATTAGGTTATCTTGGTAATATTATAGTTAGACTAATCATCATCCTTCTTATTTATGTTGATGATATTGTTTTTATGATGGTTTCAAGGATATGGGTGAAATTTAACCCATGGGCTAATTTTTTATTTTTTCTTGAAAACATATTTGTCACTTTGTTTTTTTTTCTAAAATGATTTTCTCAAATTCCGCAAGAAAAAATATTTTACTCTAAGCATCACCAAAATTAAAAACTATATAAAATCCTTAGGGATCTCAACATTTTTTACAAAAATATCGTCAAACATTTTATGGTTGAAGATTTTAAAATTAGTAAGATTTTCCAAGGTATTAACATTTCAAGACAATTATGGATCCTTGGAATTTTCCCTAAATGGGGTTTCCCTCTAATATTGACAAACAAACAATAATTATATAGGATTTATGTTCTAGCGTGTTTATGAAAGTAAACACTGATAAAACAAAGGTTATGATCATCAAATCCAAAGATATTTCTTACACTAATTTGTTGTATAACAATAACAACTTATATGAAGTTACTTCATACAAACATGTTCATCACAAGTGTAACTCGAACTATAGCATTGAGAAGATGATTAATTGAGGGTGGAAATACTATTTCGGTCTTGGATTTTTTTTGTAAATTAGCATACTTTTGGTTTTGGAAAAAAAATCTCCTCTTTGAGACTAGATGTTATGTATAATTGGAATATCAAAGAATAAATAATAAAATAAATTATATCTTAGTATGAACAAACATAATTACCATAATAATAGACAATTGTAGATAACCAAATATCACAATAGAAATACCTTTATTGATGAAAGCAATGCTCACTTGCCTCTTCGAGGGGAAAACCTCCAAATGAAGACAAGATCCAATTACAAAATATTTCACAACACATATTGTTTCATTGCTTCTACTCCTGTATATAGTTTTTAGTGAAGAAACTTTCTAGTAGGTAGAACCTTCTAGTGAGGTTTCTTAGTAAAGGAACTTTCTAGTAGGTGGAGTCGGTTGATGTTTTTAGTATCTTTGAAATATATTCCACAAGGAACAATAATAACAAGCCCAAGACAAGTGATCCCAGTCAAATGGTCAAGTCAGCCCAGTTAAAAGGGAAAATGACCTAGTCCAGAAGACAAGTCGATCTAGTAAGAAAATGAACTAAGCATAAGTATTCCTAGCAGCTTCAATGAGAGTTTGGGCCCATTTACGACTTTTATTGGGAGCAGGTGATGGATCTGGATCTATATCTACTTGAGTTTCATTCTCAATATCAAGATATTTAGCATATTGATCCTCATATTTGAACTTGAAATATGAAATATTAGTTAATACATTATCATCTACAAATGGAAATGATTAAGTAATTATACCTTCTTTTTCTTCAGTTGGTTGTGGATCATGCACATGATCTTCTTCAAATTGAACATTGCACTCTATGAAGCACTTTTTGGTTGCAATCTCCATTAGTTTGTATGCCTTTGCATCATCTACATATCCCAGCAGTATACATTTGCTACTCTAAGCTTGGAAATATTTCCTCTTATCAGTAGGAATTATGGCCCATGCTTTGGAGCCAAAAACTCTCAGATGTGAGACATTCGGCTTATGTCTGATCAATGCTTCGAAAGGAGTGAACCCAGTCACTGACTTATGAGGCACTCTATTCTGGATGTATGAAGCATAATTTACTTCTTTAGGCCACAAATATGGGGGATCTTTATTGCTTCAAGAAGGAATGTAACCATCTCTTTCAAATATCTATTCTTCCTCTCATATACACAATTTTGTTGTGGTGTGTATGGGACTGAATTTTTCATTTGAATACCTATTGAAGCACACAGTTGATGGAATTATTTGTTGATGTATTCACCTCCATTATTTTATCTGAGTGCTTTGATAATATTCCCAAGAGTGTTCTCAAGTAAGGCTTTAAAAATTTTAAAGGTATCAAAAACCTCATACTTCTGCTTGAGGAACTAGTAGATCCAACAATACCTTGAGTAGTCATCAATGAAGGTCATAAAGTATCTAAATCCATTCATATATTTTTTAGGCATTGGTCTGGAGACATCATTGTGAACTAGATAAAGTGCATAGGAAACTCTTCTTTCCTTCCCAAATTCATATCTTCGCTTTGGTTTCGTACCTACCAAGAAACCATTACATACAGCTTCATAGGACTTGATGATAGGAAATCCCTCAACCATATATTCACTATGTAGCTACTAGAGATATTTGAAATTTAGATGGCCAAATATTTCATGCCAAATATTGCTTGTATCATTAGCATGAGTCAATAAGGAACTTGTATATGAGTTGGGAAGAAAGTGAGAAAATTCATATGCATTGAAGGAATGATTTGTGGCTTCTTTCACTATCAAGTTCGCAGTATAAATTTTAGATATCTCCACTGAGTTAGGATCAAATGTGACTCACTTGGGTGAGCCAATATGAGTCATATCGTATATAGAAAACATATTTTCTGCCAGGGAAGGGACATAGAGCACATTCTTGAACACTCCATGCTCAAATTCAATGGAACCTTTTTTGTTAGCTGGTATTTACGAGTCATCTCGCATGTGGATGTGTGGTCCTCCAAATATATCCAAAGAAGAATTATTATTTGGAATAAAACCATGTGGTTGGAGGCTCCATAATCAATGAGAAAATATTTTTACTAAGAAAATCCTACCTTCAGAGCATGGCATCTCTCATGATATTCAACCTTGTTTCTAGCATCAACCTTCTCTGCACCTTCAAGAAGGGAAATATAATTATGTTCAAGGATCCTAGACATATTATCTATGGTTTTCTTCATACATAGATTATTTGGATCATATCCTCTCTTTTAGTAAGAGCACTTGGCCTTGGAAAACATCTTGTGCTTGTCCTTCTTGGAACCTGAGGCTCCTTATGAAGGTTTATGCTTATCCTTAGGCTTGAAATCAATGTTCTTCTTCTCTTTTCCTTTCTACTTCCCATTTTCTTGTGCATTCTTAGTCTCCCCCAACTGAGAGAGCCTAATTCTTATAGGTTTTGAGAGCTCCCATCTGTATCAGCTTGTATTTTTCCTGAATAAGAGATTCTGTAAAGAAATTAAGGGATGGAATTCACCAATTAGGAGTTGTCAATCTCCAAGAGTGAAAGGTGGATACGAACACTAAAAATTTTGGTGCAAGTTTGCTCAGAATTGAGAGCATCAATTGCTCATCCTTCTTATCAATCCCACACTGCTTGCATTACATGACAAGGGATTTGAATTTTGAGAATAATTGTTGGATAGTTTCAAAGTTGTTGGGTTGCAGTGCAATCACCTCATTCTCCAAAATATGGCCTCTCAGGATACCCTTCTTTCCAAACAGGGATTTGATATTCTCCCATACTTCCTTTGGAGTTTTCAATCCATCAATATGGAAGAGTAACTCCCTGGAGATGTGAATGCATATGAATCCAAATGATTCATCCAACTTATTCATATACTTCGAAGTCTTTAGAGGTTTTTGGGGTTCGACCTCCCTACCCATGGTGACCCTGTACAGACCTTTTTTTCACAACATTATCTGCATATTATCCCTCCAATCAATATGGTTGAATGGTGTGAGGATCCTCGGAGTCGAGGCTGTTGAATTCTCCATCTTGTAGCTTCAGGGAACAAACAATTCTTCAAAAAGATTCAATTTACCTGCAAAAACACTACAAAAACACTTCAATTCAAATTAAAACCAATTCAAACACTCTCCACTTCGACATGTGCACTTTATTTTGGTGCATCACACCAAACTAGTCTTCTCTAGACAAAATCCAAAGGGAGCAAGGAAAGAATACCAAGAATTATGTGGAACCCAATTGCTTCTTGTGCATCAATGGAAGTTTCTGAGGTTTGAAGTTGGAATGAATACGTGATCTATTACCATGTTTAGTTTAACAAGGCTTAGGATCCTCAAGCTTGATTGAATTCACCATGAAAGAATGTTGTAGGAGAGAGAATCAATTTAGTGTGCATTGATCAAACATTCATGGTGAAAATTGAACAACTAGGAGAAAAAAATTGCTCGGCATAACATTACATCAAATATCATTAACGTCTCTATAATACAATGACTATACAATAGGAAGAATTTGAATACACTAGGTAGGATTCGAATTCATCAACTTGGACTGACTTCATTGCTAACTCAATGTGAGAAAATCACCATTGAGAACTCACAAATTAACTCAATACAACTAAATTACTTCATAGACAGTTAACTGAACAAGGTAGGTAGGAAAAGGCGCCTAACCTCCTTGAATCGAGGAAAAGTGGCACAAGACTAATTGCAGATGAACTAATTGATGCCCTTCTGAGGACAACTCAAAACACTAGGGTAAACTGATGATGAAATCCCATGGTTCAGTTTGGGATCCTACATTATAGGGATTCACCTCTAGAGATCTAAAACTCATGCAAACTAGCACATCAAGTGTTAGGTGGGCCCCATATGAGTCCCCCATGGCCCTAGTGAGGTGGCAATAAATGCCTAAGATAGGAAATGACAATTATACTATGGCTTTCAAAGGGAGGGTTATTAATTAATCCTAACAATTGAACACTCTAATACACACCACTATTAATGGAACGGTCTCAATCAACAAGAAAACTCTACAATATCTACTAACTTGTTTACAAGACTATCAAGAGACAATTGAATTTCTTCATCTTGAATCTGACAACTCCAACATGAGGAAATACACCAAAAGATTCAACATTATGAACTTGATTTTTCTTAGAACAATGAGCAACCTACATATTTAGTTGCACATATTCAAATTATTGATGTCACTTCAAAATAAAATGAAGATGAATGTTTTGATACACTAGTTATGTTTACACTTTCAATTCCCATCAGTAGACCTTGGGAAGAAATCATCCACAATAAGCATATAATTGGTCTTGGATATGACAAGGAAGTGACCTTCCACATTCCTAATTATTTGAAACCTATCTAGTTCGAGAGTGTCGGGTTCCTTCAAGATATTTCATATTCACTTTATTCAAATTTGCATCACATTTCAAAATGTCAACATTGTCATAGAGTTGGTCACATGGAATATCAGTGTTTTGATCTCCATCCTTGTAAGCATTGTGAAACCATACTCATTCTTCTAACAAATGATTCATACTAAAGAAAACTAAAAAAGAGAATATTTTTGTTGGGTAGATTGTTTCTTGGGAATTTTCATTAGAATCCAAGAAGATATATAGGTCATACCAAAGATTTCATTATCGATTAATGACACAATATTTCAATTGAGAGATTATTTATTTTCCACATGTGTTCCTAACAAGGGGGGTTGATTGACAATGAGAAACAAGTGAGTAGGAACAAATGAGTGAGAACAAGTGATCCTAAACTAGATCTAGAGCTAGATCCAAAGGCAGAACCTTATGTCAAAGACACCTAGCCATAGTAAGAGCTAGAACCAAAGAAAGCATCAAATCCATGTTCCACCTGAGCATGATTTGGTTTGTGGAATTCCTAAAACCAACATTTTCCATAGGTATTCATTAATCCTTCAAGCCAAGTTCGAGAGGGAACCACTGAACCAGAACCTAAGTTAGAGACAAGTTTGAGAAGAAACCACTAAGATAGTACTAGAGTGAGTTCCAAGTTCAAGCATTTGGGGTCATCCTTAAACCACCTTTTCATAACTCACTACAAGGAAAAGAACCTATAGTGAAGGTTATAGCAGATGTTTTTAGTGTTACAATATTGGTTGAAATTGTTTAAAAAATATATGCTACAACCTATGTTACTCGTAACAGATGTTTAGGCAAATGTTTTTTATGGAAATTTGTTATAACTAAATAAAATTCGATGGATCAAGGTTTTAGTGGAGGTTTGAAAATTGGTGTGCTTTATATACAAACGCATCATTGTGTTACAAATAAATAAGCACCAATGCTTAACAAACAAATATAGCACCAATTCATAACAAACTATTAAGCATCAGTGCTTTATAACTCACATGCACAGGTGCTATAAAACTAAAAATTGCACCAGTGCTTTACAAAAATTATGAGAATCGATGCATTATACAAATAAAATAATTGGTGCTTTATATAAATATTGCACCAGTGCTTTTATAGTTATGAAATCCTCAGTTCGGAACTATGTAAATAACAAATCGGACTTGTGGCTTTAGACATTGTAATAATATCACATCGATGTTGCTTATTAATGATAGTGCACCATTGTTTCTTATTTAGAGTAGCGCATCGGTGCACCCTATATAATGCATCGATGAGTATTGATAATTAAAATAGAACCATTATTAGTCTTCATGGTTATTTTCTCATAAAAGTACCAATGCTACAGATTAATGATAATGCATTTTTTTAATCCATTATTTATCAGAAATTGGCATATTTCTCGTAATAGTATTCATATAAATTGAATTTCAATTATTGCATTTGGATATGGTGTTTAGATTAATTTTTTATATCATCATATTTCACACCTCTTCATTATAATATTTAATCAACGAGGTAACATTTTACAATGGCATCGGACAATACAATATAACCAAAAACGTATTTATTATATATTAATAAGAATCTCTTTGTCATACAAAGTGGGACAACATAAAAGTCCACAATAATCAAAATTTCAATATGGAATTGTTACACTTATTGGTAACCTATTTTATTTCAATTGGGACACTATGTCCATTACATTATACAAAATGATTGATTTTCACAAAAAATTATTTTAAAAGTCACAACATCTTGCATTAACATGCAATTAGATTGATCATCATTATTGGTTGGAAGGGTTATCAGTTCTCAATCTACTTGCATGACTTGGGTTATTTGGATTAATGTTTTATTGTTTTCCTCAATTATGTTCCTCATCTTCAACTTCCATCTGCAAAAATAAAAATAAAGTGTAATGAGTGTGTATGCATTGATAGACATTATGAAAAATTAAAAAGATAATATGCATGATAATTATGTAAATTTAAAAATGTACCAAGGAAAGAATTGTGTCATGAATGATACATATTATTTGAAAACCAAATCTCATACTTTATTTCGACAATTATTCTATTAGCTCCACTTAATACTTTGTTTCCTGCAAATTTTATATCACATCACAAATTCATATATTTAATATAAGGTATTTTTGTTTTTCTGTTAATTAAAAAAATGAGAGAATTAAAAAAACATAGATACTTACAAATTCCACAATTAATTTTTGATATGCCAACATATACTCATAACCCATAATTAACCCAATGACAAACAAATATTCCAATTGCTCTTCTTTGTATGTTAACACATGTTTGAAGACATCCAAGGATGGTAAGTGTAAAATAAAATAAAATATAAATATTACATCAAATATGAAATCTTAAGTTGTTATAATGAAATCACAATTACTCACAAACTTTGTTATCACCTATTTGCTCTTGTGTCGTCTTCTCTTATGTGTTGAATGGGTTCCATTTGTTTTCTTTTTTGCAACAAAATAATTGAAAATTATTATTTAATGTTGAATTATTTATTTATATATACATATGATTTAAGTACCAATTCATAATCAATTGAATATTTCGTAATTTTTATTTTCTTAGGGTGACATTTCGTTCCCTTGCTATCGATCCCTACAGAACATTCAGCATATGTGAAATAGATTGTTTTAAACATGTTATCAAATATGTTAAATATATTATTACTAAATATTAAATAAAATAACTCATATTGAATAATACTTTTTTATTCACTTAATTCATCATTATGCAATTTTTCCATCAAGGTTTTACGCTCTTATACACTTAGATTGAAAATAATCATATCGAGCTTCCTCATTTTTTGGCTATTCATGACACACATTAACCAATACTTATTAGTTAAACTTACATATAATTCAAACATATTTATTTCATAAATAAATTACAAAGAACATGTCTACTTCACTTTTGTGGATGTGTCGCCATTTTGGCAATTGAAATTATTGTTACTTAAACTCTTATCACACATTTTTTTATCAATATACAACATGTACAATTCAATACAATATCTATTAAATATATTTTATATATAAATCATACCATTTTCAATAATTTAGTATCCAATGGTGAGTAACAGACAAAAGTGCATCAATAGTGAATATTTTTAGTTATGTTGTTAAGGGAATTAAGTTTGGATTGGGTAATAAATATTTTTTACTCTTAGAATTTTTTTTTATTTTATGGAAATTTAACGTTTGTAATAATGAATGCAAGGTTTTGTGCGACCTAAACTAATAAAAAATGAAAATAAAGTCTATGCCACAGCATAGCTTAAACGGTATGTTACGGAATTTTCCGGTGTGATATGTTGATTTTAAACACACCCATGTGTATTCATTTAATCAACGCACTAGTTTTTTTATGCAATTTAAAAAAGGCTCATAACCAGTGTGTTTATAAAGTAAGAGCATCGATGATTTATACTAAAACATGATGCGCCAGAAATTCCAAAAGCATTCTTTAGAAAACAATCCAACAGTCCAAACATTGTTTAGGATCAAATCATGCGATAAGTGGTCTCCTTGTATTAGATGCCAAATGGTTTATATATCTGTAAGCACAAACTCAAAAAATATAAAGTGATTAAAATGAAAATCCATAATTGTCAAGTAATAGATGGAGATAAACCTAAGGTGAAATTTTGCATCCACTTAAGAAAAGGGAATACAAATAGTAAAAATAAATCTTAATAGGAACACAAACAAATAGTAAAAAATTTTATTATTGAGATTAATAGGAAAATTCTATTTTTTTTCTATACAAAGTTTTGAGTAATACACAATACCTTTCAAATTCTGATCTTCTGGATAATTCAGTTGCTCCACAGTCCTCCCCAACAAGTGTGTATTGAAAAACACTTCCCTCAAAATTTTGGCCAAATAATGAAATAGTTATAGGTTTTAAGTTTGTAAAACACTTTATGAAATTTCTTTTTCGAAAAATAAATTACTGCTTTTTTTCAATTGTAAAAAATAAAAAATTGGGTATTTTTATTTTCCAGTGCGCTTCGAGTTATAGCACATCAGTGTGTTATATATTGTGTAGCGCACCGAATAGACATAATACAAAATAAACATAAAAATATTTCCATGTATTTTTTTATAATTTCCCTGTTACCGGAGTGGCATTAGTAAATGGAAGCATCGATGCACTAATGTATATTAAATGCACCAGCTTTACAATAATGAAAAATGCATATAGAAATATTTGTTAACAAATATACGAAATATTTAGTTAGTGGATATTTTAGTGAATATTCATAAGTGGTGCCGGTTTCTTTTTCCTCCTCGGTGCTTCTTATCATTACAAATGCACTGGTGCATCTTATGCATCTTAAGTTTAGAAGCTCACAGTTATCCTAAAAAAACCAACTAAATTAATGTTTGAATAGAAAATGGAATATTCGTCTCAAAATTTGATTTTATGTTTAGTTTGTAATTTTGTTTGGGTTGAATGATACTCTGATAGTCGAATTCTTTGGTTGTGTATGGAGAACTTGACGAGATCTCTTAAGTAGTAGCTATATTCTTCATGGGATAGCTCACGTGAAATATTTCCTCAAAAATTAATTATTAGTGTAAGTTCACAAGTGTGTGTGTATATAAACAAATCTATAGAAAAAATGTGAAACTAGTGGACGTAATCTATGTTTCAAGTCGCTTTAACTCTCTTGAATTAACTTTAATGATGCTTTTGGATATTTAAATACAACGAAGGCCATTCGGGGGAAGAAGGGTTCTGATTATATTGAATCCCTTATGAGGTTGAGATGCCAACATTGTACTTACACATGGCATGCCTTGTGTGAATAATAAACCGACTTTATTAAGATGTTTGGAATTAGACATGTTAGGGTATCCATCAAATACTTTCACCTCTATCCAAATTATATTCTCTAGTGGGAATTGCATGGAAGTTTGTTTGAGTCATGATCATAGTTTTGGTGATATGCAGAGCTTCCTTAGTGTTGCAAGTATTAGAGGGGCCCAAGCGTCTAATATCTAAGTGATGGGATTTAAACAAAAATTATTGGATTATTCCCCACAAAGAATGAAGTAGGGTGCATGAAGTTAGTTATAATTATTAATCTATATATTTTATGAGTCATGGCTCTATGAAAAACTAGTATTATTAAAATTCCAAATGGATAATGAACTCGTGAGTTGTGTGTAAAATTATTAAATATATTTTTTGGAAAAAAAGGTTGGAAATTATTAAGGTTGTTTTGATAAACATACTTTCCTCAATAATTCATATCCAAGAGGCACTCAATCATATACATAATCTAGGGGATACAATTTTCTCCCAAGCTATTAGATGGTCCCACATAGACAATAGAAGAATGACATATGAACTTGATTATGATATAGTGTATATATCCTATATGAGTCATGGATCTATGTTGAATGCACAATAAGTGATTCTCAATACACTCATAAGTCCTATGTAAAAAATGTTGATTTATTTTTTCAGAGAGAAGTTTGTGCTATCATTGCTAAGATGTTTGAAACTAATTTTTTACTAGAAATAATGAATTATACTTCTAGGTTTACCTTCAAAACATTTCACCTCTATCATTGTTGATTATCTCATGTTGTAAGGAAAATATTGTGTACGTTAACTCCGTAGGTTAGTTCTTATGTTAATTGGTTTATAACCCACATTAGTTAGGTTATCTAGTGGAATTATACATTATAAAAAAAACAACAAATTGATAGATAAATCATTTCTCATTCTACTTATATCATCATGTTTTTATTGTTTTTCATAAGTACTTTATCCTCTCTTACTCTTTTAAGGTATGTTTTCAATATTTGGTATTGCCTATTGAACGAGGTTTCAATTGGTATTTGGTGTGTTATTTGCTTAAATTTTGAAAGAACCTTTCATTTTTCACCAAGTCCCTTTTCTAGGTAGTTGGCTTTTTCCAAGGTAGGTGGGTAATGGTGGTTTTCTAGTGTTAGAGCTAATTTTTGTTTTGGTTAAAGGAGTGCTCTTTTTATACCAGGAAAGTGTTTCTTCTCTTACCAATGGTTGGATTTCATACTGCAAGGTCTCTAAAATTTGGTTATTGAAATATATGCCAAAATTCACATTCTTTTAAATGGAGCTACACATTACATCCCCACAAATATAGGGGACAATTTGCATGTTTGTCACTAAGATTCACTTCAAAAATGGACAAAATTGGTTGTTTTTCATCATGAGTTGTTCTAATACTAACTATTTATTCAAATAGATCATTTTTTATACTTTCTTTTTAATGATTATTTTACTAATAATTACTAATTGTTATATGTATTTTCAAATTTTGGATTTTTATTTTACATTTCACTCTTCCAAAGAAGAATTTTATATTTATTTTGAATGTAAGTAATTTAGGAATTTTTCCTTAAGTCATGTATTTCCATAATTTTAATGCTTTAATGTTTTGTGTATTTTTATAAACATAAACATAAGAAATCTAAATTTTTTTTAAATGTACAAATAAAGTTATGAAATTAACCATGATATCACTAATCACTAATCTCGTAATTGAATTCATAATAAATATATTATTGTAATGGTTACAAGATTAATTATTATCTTAATGTGTGTGTGTGTTTATCCATTGTATTTTGTATATCTTATTACATCTATATAATACAATTAATTATTTATAATAATATATTACATCCACGTATTACTTTTAATTCACTATAATATCATTTTTTTTAAATAAAAAATATAACATAATGTATGATGATGATGGTTAACATCATCTAACATACCATCATCACAATCATCACCATATAAAAAACATAAACATCATCTAAAATACACATCAAAATTATCATAACATTATCTAGAATACACATCTATCATCACCTATCAAACATGATAATCACCATATAACATTCACATAAAAATTAGCTAACATAATCATACATAAAATACACCAATCACGATTAACATACACATATAAAAATACAAAACCATTACCTAACAACATCATATACCATACACAGCAAACGTCACCTAACATACACATCTAATAAACACAAACATTCACATCTAATATTGTCACCTACCGTCATCTAAGATAAACATATAAAATCACCTAACATCATCTAACGTACCATCATCACCATCTAACCTGCACATAAAAAAAAATATCTATATCATCTAACACATAAATGGCATCTAGCATATAAATCTAAAATTCACATCTAACAAAACACAAGCAATTTCTAACATCATCATCACACACATCTAACAAGTAACATTTAACATACACATATAACAAACATATCTAACGTGACCTAACAATATACACATCAACATCAACATCTAAATAAAGTACATCAACATGAACATGACAAAATGCACCATATATATATATATGTATGTATGTATGTATGTATGTATGTATGTATGTATGTATGTATGTGTGTGTGTATTTTTTTTTTATGTATGTATGTATGTATCTGAACAATAATATCAAATGCATGATACATGATGTCAAATATAAATCTAAAGTCAAATATTTTCTATAGCGTATATATCAGGTCAACATCCAGAACCAAAGGCATTGGTACCTCCACTAGCTAGAGGTATCTTATCTAGAATAGTTACAGTCATGTCTGTAGTAGAAGATGGTGGATGGTCATATATCTATGGAGGATATTTTTCAATCAACATGTAGTGGATTTGACGGAGATGGTGTTGGGTCGATTGCGTGTGGAGAAGAGGGTGGTTGACCAACCAGTGGAGGAGGATATGGTGGTCGGTTGTCATGGTGAGGAGGAGCAAGAGGAGGAAGATGAGATGAGCGTCGGTCATCTTAGTGAGGAGCAGGAGGATAAGGTTCCTAGTCAACTCAGTGAGAAAGAAGGGGAATGTGGAGGAGTTGAATGAGATGGCTCCTGGTCAACTCAGTGAAGTGAAGGAGGAGGTGGAGGAGGATATGGATGAGATGATGCGTGGTAAACTTGATGAGTTGATTGATGATTTGGATGAGATGGTGCCTAATAAACTGGGTTAGGTGAAGGAGGAGGTGGAGGAGGATCTGGATGAGATGGTGCTTGATCAACTTGGTGAGGTGAAGGAGGAGGTATAGAAGGAAATGGATGAGATGGTGCATATTCAACTTTGTGAGGTGAAGGATGATCTAGAGGAGGAGTTGGTGAAGAAGATAAAGACTTCTAAACCCACAATAAAATTGATAATTGAATATATGATGATTTTTTACAATAATGGAGATAACCTTTTATAGGTTAATACACACCGTTTGATGAATTGGTGTGACTCTACGTTAATTCACTAACTCTATATTTAATATTTAAAACAATGGTTTATAATTATTTAGATACATAACATTGTCGTCGTATTTTAGAATGCTTTGTCCTCAAAACAAGGGTAAGGATGGGTATTCTTGATGAAGCTATTATGTCTCCCATGATGCGTCTTCATCTGGAAAATTCTTCCACCCAATGAGATATTCCTTGAGTGTTTGAGAACGAAGTTTTCTTTCTCAGGTTGCAATGATTTCCTTGGGTTCCCAAATGACCGTCCCTTCATCATCTAACATAGGAAGATTGTTTGTATTGTTTGATGTTTCTCCAACATTTTTTTGAGACATGATACATGGAAGACATTGTGGATACGACTTTTATTAGGTAACTGTAATTTATACACCACTTGACTAATCTTCTGGATAATCTGGTACAGTCCATAGAACTTTGGGGCCAACTTTTGTTTTCCTCCACTTTTAAGGGATACCTGTTTATAGGGTTGGAGTCTTACAAAAACCCAGTCTCCTACTTCAAATTCTCTTTTGGTTCTGCATTGATCTGCATGTTGCCTCATGCGATTCTGTGCCATGATTAAGTTATCCTTGAGTAATTCAATCATTTTTTGAGATTTCTCTAGTTGGTTCTTTACTTCTGGAACATTAGTGTCGTTCAGAACTAAATCCTTCCAATTTGGGGGTTCATACCCATATAAATCTTGGAAAGGGATCATTTTTTCGGAGGTTTGGTAAGTTGAATTGTACCACCATTCTGCTAAGTGTAACCATTGAGACCAATAATTTTGTTTATCTATTACAAAACAATGTAGATATGCTTCTAATCATTTATTAACGAATTCAGTCTGACCATCTATTTGGGGATGGTAAGGTGAGCTCATATTGAGTGAGGTGCTTAATTGTTTGAAAAATTCCCCCCAAAATTTCCCATTAAATTTTGCATCTCTGTCCTTGACGATGACTTTTGGGAAGCCATGTAATTTGTAGAGATTTTTTCAAAATACATCTGCAATTTTTTTGTCGTGTCTATTTATTTTATTTCCATGAAGTGAGCAAATTTGGTTAATCGATCGACCACTACAAGGATCTTGTCATTTCCTTCTGACGGAGGTAACCCATTGATGAAATCCATTGATAACTCTTCCCATTTCTGGTCTGGAATGTGTAGGAGGTGGAGTAATCCTGGGGTTAAAATATTTTTGCTTTTGTTCCTTTGGCATTTGTCGCATTCTACCACATATTACTGGATATCATTTTGCATTCCCTTCCAGAAAAATGACCTTCTTGCATTATAATAAGATTTGAAGAATCCTACATGTCCTACGGCTGGTGAATCATGGGATTCCTTTATTTCCTTAACCTTAAACTTAGAGTCTGATTTTAAAATAAATCATCCCCTTATACCAAAGGATATCATTTTTCCAATCAAACTTGGGGTCATGGTTGGGATTGTTAATTATAGTGTGTGTTTCTGGGTACTTGGCGTATTCACTTTGTATTTAATCTAGCCAATATGGAATTGTGACTAAGATGGAGTAAGATGTAATATCCTCATCTTTTCTAGAGAGTGCATCTGCGGCTACATTTTCCTTCCCCCTTTTGTGTATTATTTCCATGTCGAAAGAAGCAACTTTTTCTATCCACTTTTGTTGTTCTGTGGACAATGTTTTATGTTGAAGTAGGTATTGAAGACGATTGTGGTCTGTGCGGATCATGAATTTTCTCCCTAGGAGGTATTGTCACCACTTTACCAATGCCTTCATAATCGCCAGCATTTCCTTATCATATGTAGACTTCAATTGTTCTTGCTTGTTTAATTTCCTTCTCTCAAAAGCTATCGGGTGTTCATCTTGCATTAGTACTACTCCCAACGCATAACCTGAAGCATCACATTCTATCACGAATGATTTGGAGAAGTCTAGGGTAGCTAATATAGGTGTGGAGGACATAATTCCTTTCAAGGCTTCAAAACATTTTTCCACTTCTTCACTCCACTGGAATGCATTATGTTTTAGAAGGTTGGATAAGGGTGCAATTTTGTGTGCATAATTCCTAATGAATCTTCTGTAGTATCCAGTTAGCCCGAGGAATCCCATTAACTTGGAGATGTTGGTAGGTTTGGGCCAGTCTGTGATTGATTTTCTTTTTTCTAGATCTACCTTGACTCCTTCTTTAGATATTACGTTCCCAAGGTAGCTCACTACTTCTTTACTGAATGTGCATTTGGACATCTTGGCATAGAACTGATTTTCTTTTAAAATAGAGAGCACTTGTTCTAGGTGTGTGGGATGGTCCTTCCATATCTTACTGTATATAAGGATGTCACCAAAAAACACTAACACAAACTTCCTTAGGAATGGCTCAAATAGGTTATTCATGGTTGTTTGAAATGTCGTTGGAGCGTTAGTTAGACCCAAAGGCATTACCTTAAACTCGTAATGTCCTTCATGGGTTTGGAAGGATGTCTTCGCCACATCTTCTATCCTTACTCTGATTTGGTAATATCCTGACCTTAAGTCTAATTTTGAAAAGTACCTTTCTCCATGCAGTTCGTCCAACGTTTCATCGATAAATGGAATGGGGAATTTGTTTTTAATAGTTATCTTGTTTAGTCCTCTGTAATCGATGCATAACCTAAATGACCCATCCTTCTTTCGTACCAGTACTACTGGTGCAGCATAAGGACTCCGACTTTCTGTAATCACTCCACACTTCAATAAATCATGGATTAATCTTCCAATCTCTGTCTTATGATTGTGTGGGTACCTATAGGGTTTAACATTGACAGAGCTTGATCCAGACTTGATTTCGATGACATGCTTGATCTTTCGTTTTGGTGGTAACTCCATGGGAAGGTCTTCAAATACTTTTTTGTATTTTTGGATTAATCCTTGGATCTCTGGATGACCTAGTTTAACTACTTCTGAAGTTAATAAATCCATCTCCTAGCATTGTATAACATACGATGGTGCTCCCTTTCGAATTAGCTTCTCCATTTTGTGGGATGACACAACTTGTGTGCGGGGGGGTTGGAACACATGTAATTTATATCTTTCTCCTTGCCATTTAAACCTTATAAAGTGTTCTTGGTGGTTTGCTTAGTAGGTACCTAGTGTTTGCAACCACTGAATTCCCAATACTACATCCCTTAGAGGAAATTTCAACTCAAAATGGGCCTTTTAACTCTAATTCAAATTCCATGTCATCATGTGTTAGCCAATGAAATTGCTTTAAATTTGAAATACCGTATAGGTATTAAACACCTTTTAAATATAAATTTGGGGATAGGTATCATAAAAAAAACTACTTTTTTTGTTTGTATTTTCGACATATATCCCTTTTCTTTTACTCAAATTTCGATCGGAGCTTGTTGGATGCGGAATTAAATTTAGCGTCCAATGAGTACCCACTCGGCATACTTTTGACGGACCCCACTACCCCAAAAACAATAAATACCTAAAAAGACATGATGATTATTGTTTTTGGGGTAGCAGGGTCTGTCAAAAGTATGTCGAGTGGGTACTCATTGGATGCAGAAATTAATTCTACATCCAACGAGCTCTCCTAGTCGAAATTTGAGTAAAAACACAGGGAGATACGTCAAAAATACAAACAAAAAAGTAGCTTTTTTCTTTTCTTCCTCCAAAATTAATAAATATTGTTTTATTATTTTAACTATTATTTTATTAATTTTTTTTAGGAGGCCCATTTTGAGTTGAAATTTCCTCTAATGAACTCCTCCTAAGGGTACTACGTAAAATTCTAACTCAAGGTTATAGTCTTGTATTTGCAGCTTAACTTTGTGGCATTTTACCACGTTTTCAATCTTCTTTCCATCTGGTACCATTACCTTCATGTTGGGTACTGGATATATGAAAAGGTTAAGCCTCTTGGCAACATTTATGTCGATGAAGTTATGGGTACTTCCTATGTCGAATAGGACGATAACATTATTATTTTTTATATGCCCTTTAAGTTTTAATGTCTGTAGTTGGTGTATTCCTGTTATGGATGAAATTGATATCTTGGGAATTTATTCATCTTCTGAATCTGATGGAGGATTTTGCATGTCACTTGTTTCTTCTATGTCAAATTCCTTGCTATCTGACTTGTCTTCCTCTTCTACTTCACATTGATATAAGTTCTTGATGGTCTCTTTTTTCAAACATCTATGTCTTGGGTCCCTCTTCTCTTCGCAATATTTACACTTCCCTTCTTTCATTCGTTGGACCTCTAAAGTGGTTCCGTTGTCATTTCTTAGATGTGGTGGCTGGTATTTGGTGTCGGTCTTGGTATTTTGGATGGACCTTCAATCTTTGTCATGGTTCTTGTTCCACGTCTTTTTCAATTTTTCCTCAATGATTTTTGCCTTGCGTCGCGCTTTGTCCAAAGGTTGATAGATTTAATAGTTCTAGTTCATCTTTGATATATGGTTTTAGTCTGTACACATAATTCTGGAGGCATTGACTATCTGTGAATTCCAGCACACATGTCACTAGGGCTTGCCATTTGTCAGTGTATTCATCGGCGTCACCTTTTTCCTACAGCCTAGTGGGTTTTGCGAAGAATTCATTTTCTTTTAAATCTTCAAACCTCTTAAAGAAATCATTTTTGAACGTTTTCCACTTGCACTTATTTTTCTGTGTTGTAACCTTCCACCACATGTACCGGTTGTAAGCCATATCTTCTAGTTGCATCGAGGCATATTTTATCATTTCTTCGTCGGTTGTGATATTGTGTATGGAAAAAAATTCTTCTACTTTGTTGATCCATGCCACACTCTGTTTTGTGTCGCCATTGAATTTTGACAATTCTAACTTGGGTGTCATTTGATATCCACTTCTATTTAGAGGAGAGAGCGATTGTTCATGGTTTGGAGAGTGTTCATGATCAGACTCTTCTTGTGGAATCTCTCTTCTGGGAGGAATTCTCTTATGATGACTTGAATTTGAGGATGGTTGGTCTTCCTTTGACCCCTTGCCAACTAATGTGGTGATTGTTTCTTCCAAATGTTGCTCTAGTTTGCTTAATCTGGATTCGAACAATACTGTGATGTCCCTTTTTACTCCTTCGATCTCCTTCAATTTGCTTGAGTATTGAGTGTAAACCCTCAATATTTTTAGAACCTTGGGCTTGGTTAAGCTCTAATTTCACCATTCTTTCTTTAATTTCATTCATTTCTGCCATTTTTCTTGTGCAGGGAGGAATTTTGTTTTATTAAGAATTGTGAGATACTATTATTTATTTTTATTTTTTAAAATAATAATTAATTATTATATAGTATTTTATTATTATTATTATTTAATATAATTATAAATATAATATATTATAATATATTTATTATATTATATAATATTTTGTTTGTTTGTTTTGTGCAGGTCGTGGGAGTGACAGTGTGAGGAATGGACGCAAGGGGGAGGAAGGAAGGCGAAGTAAACGAGGACGCAGCAGGGAGGAAGTGGTGCGGTGGAGGTGGAGGTGGGAGGGTGCACCGAAGAAGAGAGCCGCAGGGAGGAGGGGATGCTCATAGTTGTGAGGAAGGGTGGACAATTGCATGGAGGAGACTGCAGGTTGGAGCCAAAATGGAGAGCGCGGTGCAGAATGGTGGAAGATGGAGAACGTGGCACAATGGAGGTGAGTGCAGTGGTGGAAGAACGGGTGGAGCAGAGATGGAGGTGGAGAAGAGCGGATTTGTGCAGAAGCTACTAAGGAGTCGAACAATGGCTCTGATACCACTAGAAGCAGACAAAGACTTCTATACCCACATGATTTTGCAATTAAACCCACAGTAAAATTGATAATTGAATATATGATGATTTTATACAATAATGGAGATAACCTTTTATAGGTTAATACACATCGCTTGATGAATTGGTGTGACTCTATTTTAATTCACTAACTCTATATTTAATATTTAAAACAATGGTATATAATTATTTAGATACATAATAGTTGGAGAGATGGTTCCTGGTCAACCTAGTGAGGTAAAGGAAGAGGTGGGGGAGGATATGAATGATATGGTGACTATTCAACTCAATGAGGTGATGGAGGATCTAAAGGAAGAGCCGGATGATATAGCACCTAGTCAAGTCAATGAGTGTTAGGGTTAATCTTGACTTGGGAATGATTCAAATTGTTTAGGTCTTGTCACATGTTTTTGGGCCCATGGTATTTGGTGGCCAATGGTATTTTTCCATGGTATTGTCCCATGGTATTGCATGTAAGGAAGTATTTATAAGGCTTGAGGAGGTTCCATTGTAAAGTGGCACGTAGATGAGTGGTGGCTAGCTCACTTGGATCAGCATGGTCGATTTAGGTCAAGGGAGATAATAGATATATTATGGTGTTTTTTCTCGGTTTTGGATTTTCCACGTAAACATTATGTGTCTATATTTAATGGTTGCTTGTATAATTTATTTCTCTTGCAAGTAATTATGAAGTGGTTGAGGTCCCAACACATGTTTTTGGTCTCATTGTATTGGTGGCCAATGGTATTTGGTGGCCCATGGTATTGCATGTAAGGAATTATTTATAAGGATTAAAGAGGATCCATTGTAAATTTGTCTAGAGGTGAGTGGTGGCTATCTCACTTGGCTTTGATTGGTCATTTTAGGTCTAGGGATATAATCGATCTATTATGGTGGTTTTTCCTAGTTTTGGGTTTTCCATGTAAATATGGTGTGTCTATCTTAAATGTGTTTCTATGTTGATTTGTGTTCTCTCATTATTAATTATATGTATGCTCGTTTAAATCCTAAGAACTCATATCAAATCCATGGTTTGGAATATAGTTGTTCTCGTTGTGTTGTACCTGGTGTTTTGAATTATGGGGTGCATGTTCGGTGGTATGCGACACCTAGCATTATTTTTGGGTTCCTAGTTAGAATGTAATTTCCTCGGGTGCTAGAAGCACAAGGTATCCCTCTTATGCATAGAGAAGGAATGTTGCATCAAGTGTGGAATGAACCACTCGGTAGGTACGAGGGTGGCAGGATTACTCCTACCCTACCTTGATGTGGATCGGAGAGGTTGAGACTTCAATTTTTGGAGGAATGTGAATCTCACTTGTGGGACCAATATTGATGAACCATGTATGTGAAGAGAATTCCTAGAGAACTGGATGTTACAGTGGATGAGGACCCATGTAAACCAGTAGATGGATTCTTTTTATATGGACATCAATGACAGGGTTGTATGTAGGTACAAAAGGAGCACGGAAGAAAATGAGAAAGGAATTGAGCATGGAAAAGAAAGAGGATAAAGAAACAGATAGTGATGATGTAGTCACCATGAAGACACATGAAAAAAAAAATTAATGGAGTGGTTTGCATGTATATGGGCATATGGTTGTAAAACCTGATAAGGAATGAATACCCTTGGTAACTCACGGTAAATTCGAGAGATAGACGTAGGTGATATGGGGTGTATGTGAGATTCCTTGGTAAAACTTGGAGGGAGGTTGTTGATTACAACAAGTAAAGTTTAAAGGGGGGATTGTTAGGGTTAACCTTGACTTGGGAATGGGTCAAATCGTTTAGGTCTTGGCACGTGTTTTTGCGCCCATGGTATTTTTCCATGGTATTGGTGGTCAATGGTATTTGGTGGCCCATGGTATTTCATGTAGGTAAGTCTTTATAAGGCTTGAGTAGGCTCCATTGTAAAGTGGCCTAGAGGTGAGTGGTGCCTATCTCACTTGGCTTATATTGGATTATTTAGGTCAAGGGATATAATAGATTTATTATGGTGGTTTTACCAATTTTGGGTTTTCCATGTAAATATGGTGTCTCTATCTTAAATGTGTTGCTATGTGGATTTCTTTTTTCTCATTATTAATTATATGTATGATCATTTAAATCCTAAGAGTGAGGTAATGGAGGAGGTGGAGTATGTGAAGGAGTAGATCGAAACGAAGGATGATCACCCTCATTGAATGGAGTAAATGAAGTCTCAATGTCATGGTCATCCCTCAACGATGCTATAAGGCTAGTAGCTCTTGTGATATGATGCATAAAGAGCATCATATATCTAGGAAGTTCCATCCATATATCCACAAGCTTGGGGTCTTTCATGATATCCTAAACTAGTGTAGGGTGGAATCCCTACACAACCATAAATGTAGACAAATAGTTCATCAAACAATTTATGACTCTAGCAACAGTCTTGTGTCACATTTTAGGTCTCAACATATCAAGAACCTGACACATCGAACTGGACTCATCCATATCAACATCAGCAGGTTAGGGAGGTATTTCTCCAAAAAAGGTACTAATATATTCGAAATATATAGTACACAGTAATAATTATACAATTTCAAAAAATAATTTAAAGAAATTGTTAAAAATAATTGTATTTGCAATAAATAAGACAATAAATTGAAACTATATTAATTTAAACACAACAACAATATTACCTTGAACATATGGTGGCTCATCCAGGGTTGAGAATATGATCGAACATATTCACCAATATAACATTGCATAAGGACGCAACACCATGTCTAAATTGTGTTCATCCTCATTGGCTAGTAGGTCTAGTGTCTCGGATCTGATCATGGTAGGGAACATCGATTGATCCCTCTTGGGAAGAATATAGTCGTAGATATGCATATGTTCCTTAGTCATAATTCTAGGAGGGAAATGGTTAAACAAAGGCCTTGTGACTGGAAACCTCTCAAAAAATAAACAAAACAACTTTGAACCAAAAGGAAAGTTATCTCTTCCCTTGAACTATGCATGGAATCTATCAAGAGAAAACCAGAACTGTAGCAAAAAAATGACAAAGCACCAAATGCACATACCCATCAGTGGTGTAGTGTGTAATGGTCATCTCCAACAATGAGAGGAACCTAACCTCCTCTCTACCGAAATAAGAGATGTTTATTTTTCCACCGGAAAATTAAAAATACGTTGGATAAACAACGTCATCACAAATGTATCTTAGAGAGTAGAAAAGTTGACTCTCTGGTCATCCTACTTCGATTGGTAAATCAAGGAATTGGGTAAAATACTCCCCTATCTTGGATATTTCTATGATAAAGCACATATCCTCCTTAGTGGGTTGGAACCACTTATAGGGACCAATGCCTAAGGTTTTTCTTAGGTAATCCCACCGATGTATCAAATGCACCAAAAATGTTGAGTTCCCCTTGAGGGTTGTAGCCTCCTCATAGAACTTGAGGAGGCCTATTTCCATCAAGAGGAATCACAGTTGTGCAGTAATGGGGAAAGTGTACATTCACCTCTCCTCTCTCTTGCCTCTAATCCCCATAAAGCATTGTATGTGTCAACTCTTTGTTGCTACTTCTAATTATGTTGTATACACTGACATCGCTGATTAACATATAAAATACATCATTCTATTATGTAAAACATAAGAAAATAAATTTGAATAACTATTTTATTTATAAATATGAAATAATATGTTTTTCTAAAAACACTTGAATTTCCAAGGGTGAAGAGATATGTGGTGTCAAGGTAATAATGATGATGTGGTTATAGTAGAGATAAATTGTTTGGGAAGGTATAATGAAGCCTTGAATCCCCTAAAGAAGAAACTAAGGAGTCCCTTGATCACAAGTGTATATAAATTCAAATCGATCCCCTTATGGCGTAGCAGTTGCGCATGGCCCCCATGGGAAGACACTTTCAGTTATACATGTGTTACAAATCCCCTAGATAATCCCCTAATGATCATGATGAGGTGGAGTGTAAAGGAGTCCCTAAATTATCCTACAAAAATGTGAAGAATTTCCAAAATAAATCATATTGGGTCACATGACCATGGTGATAAGAAGTGTAAGGAACTTTGTAAAGGTGTTACTAATAAATTCCAGTAAGAAATGTGAAGTGTTGATCTATTTGTAGCTTCGGAATGTATTCACTTGTATATATTATGTATTGTACACCGATGTTCCTATCGGGAAGTATCAGTAATTTCATTGAGTTATGTCATACCTTGATGTTCCTATCGGGAGAACCGGTAATGTAAACAAGTCATGTAAATTCATAGAGGGTAACCCTCCTTATTGATCAAGGGTTAAAGTCCCCGCAGTTGTGGGGAAATAGGGTTGTTATACTCTCCAAGAGAAGTCGGCCCTAGTGAGTTAATGTCAACTCAGAAATTAGTATAAATAGAGAGTGAGTCTCTCTATTTATCACACAGTCACTCACTCTTAGTTGTAGCACATGAGTGAGAGAGAAGGAGCTGGGATAAGAGAGAGAATAGTTGTCGAAGATCATCTTACTGTCTTTGGGTTTTACTGCTGCCATTGGTGTTTATTCTATCTCTGAGGAAGTTGCAAGGTTTTCTCCTTTATGGTTTCCCCGAGGAAAATCTTTGTGTCTAATGTCTCTTTTGTTTGATTGTTGTGCATGTTATTCTCTCAAACAAGATCCTAAGATAATATTGTCTAAATTGATAAAAAAATCTAACATGTTATCAGAGCTAACCTGAGAAGAAGACACTGTGCAATTGCAGAAGGTAGGGATTCTTACTTTTTGGGTCTCTCCCCACAATCCATCAACAAAAGGAGGCTAGGCTGAACCTCCATTGAAGGGCGCATATTCCGGTCGAAGCAGAATATGATTCTGAGCACTTTCAGTTTTTGACCTACCACTACATCAAGAAATTAGGTCTTTTCACTGAAGAGGAATTTTTGAATGAGGCCAGACTAGGATTATTGTCCTCCTCAAAATCAAAGTTTAGAGACAAAAATCGAGGTTTTTTCTTGGGTAGAACTCTGGGAAAGTCAAACCCTAGTTTTCCCTAGAACCAGAAAACCAGCACTGCAAAAGATTAGCTCCAAATCCATTTTTTAGCTTCTCAAATTGGTAATATATAAATATTTTGTATTTCCATTTGAGATTCTCTGTTAAGATGTCTCATCACACCAAGCTTGATGAAAATCCTAAGGGAGCTGACAACTTCAGAGCCTGGAAGTATAGGATCTCCCTAGTCCTAGAAGAAAATGAGTTAGACTCTTACATCAGTGAAGAGGTTCTAGTTACAGAGGGAGATGAGGCAAAGTCATTACACAAAAATAAATTTGTCATGGCTAAGAATATTATTGCTGATTCAATCAAGGATCACCTCATACCACAAGTGTCCTCCCTAAAGACACCTAAAGCAATGTTTGATGCCTTGACCAAGCTGTTTGAACGAAAGAACATAAATAGAAATATGACTTTGAGGAACTAGTTGAAGAATGTAAATATTTAGAATGCAGAGACCATATAGTCATACTTTACAAGGGTATCCCAGATCAAAGAACAGCTTGAAGCAATAGATGAAGAAGTAGAGAATGTAGAAATTTGATGACCACGTTGAATGGTCTCCCTAGGGCATGGGACTCTTTCATTCAAGGGATCTGTGCAAGAAAGAAGCTAGTCAAGTTTAGTAGGCTGTGGGAAGAATGCTCCCAAGAACAAGCTCAAATAATATCTCGAGAAGAAAATATGGGAAGTGAAGATCAAGTTCTCACAGTACAATCCAAGAAAAGCAGAACAGACTATCACAAAGGTAAGCAATCCCACCAAAAAGATAACCCTATAAGATATAACATAAATCTACCTAAATTTAGATCCTATACATGTGATGAAAGAGGAAATTTGCCAGAGATTGTCCTAGAAACAAAAAAATCTCTCACAAGAAGAAGGGAAACAAGAAAAGACAGCATGCTCATACCGCAGAGGATGATCAGCCTCCCAAGAAGAGAATCAAACAAGAAAGTGATGATTCTTAAAGTGATGAAGAATATGTTTTAATCTCTGCTCTCATGGGAACTATCTCACATGGAAGCAATGGTTGGCTTATAGACAGTGAGGCTTCCAAACACATGAATGGATTTAATGAATCCTTTGTGAAACTATCTGAACATGAATCACCCCACAAGGTGAAACTGGGGGATGACTACCAGTATCCTTTAAAAGGTAGTGGTGAATCCTCATACAAGATAGACTCTAGGAAGTCTATGAAGATGAAGGATGTCTTGTTTGTTTCAGGACTAAACAAGAATCTTCTCTCTATATCTTCATTAGATACGAAAGGCATGAGGGTTGCATTCATAGATGGCCAAGTCCTTATGTGGCCAAAAGGAAAGACTATACATTATGCAGTAGTGATTGGAGAATAAGAGGGAGGACTATACAAATTGAAGGGCCAACTAGAACAAGATTTGGTCCATGACTCGGTAGATCCAAGTGAACTTTGGAACAGAAGGCTTGCACATGTGCACTATAGGGAACTACCACTTGTAAGAAAAGTTGCTGAAGGTCTTCCAGAAATACAGGAAAAACATGAAGGTTGATGCAAAGGATGTGCGAAAGGAAAGAACACAAAGAAGACATTTCCAAGTAGCGAGAGCAAGGAAAAAGGAATCTTGAAAATCATCCACTCTAATGTATGCAGTCCAATGTCATCCAGTTCTCTAAGCGGGTGTGTATACTATGTTTCTTTCATTGATGATTTTTCTATTAAGACATGGATATACTTTATGAAAAACAAAGTTGAAGTATTCAATAAGTTCAAGGAATTCAAAGTCTTGATCGAGAACCACACATAAAAGAAAATCAAGACCTTTCGATTAGATAATGGCAGATAATTCACATCAAATGAATTCCAGGAATTATGTAGAGATTCATGGATTAAGAGGGAGTTGGCCACTCCATATAATCCATAACATAATGGAGTTTCATAAAGGAAAAATAGAATGATCATGGAAGCGGCAAAGGAAATGCTTCATGACCAATATATTCCTATGCATCTATGGGAAGAAGCTGCCAGGAGATTTGTGTATGTACAAAACCATACTCCTCATAGAGTACTCGAGAACAAGTAACATGAAGAAATATTTTCCTGCAAGAAACCAGAAGTCAGTCATCTTAGAATATTCGGCTATCCAGTGCACATACACATTCCAAACGAAAAGAGGACAAACTTAGATCCTTTAGGAAAGAAGGGTATATTCGTGGGATATAGTGAAAGCTCAAAGGCTTATAGAATATACTTCCCAGGATTCAATAAGATTGACATTAGCAGAGACACAACATTTGATGAAGACTTAGCTTACAACAAATCTAGAAAGCGACCAGCTAAAGACCCTAAAGAAACATAAGTACCCAAGATTCAAGATACAACTATGAACAATGCAACTCAAGAAGAAGATCAAGAAATAGAAGAACCCCAAGAACCTATAGATCCACCCCAAGAGAAGAATCCTCACAAGAGGAAACTTGCATGGGTACAAGAAGCTATCCAACGTGCAGAAATATATGGGGCTCTAGAGAGATACACAAAGAGAAGAAAAGAACCAGATTCTGCTCCAGTTATGTAGCCTTATTATGTGACACCATTGATGAAGAACCTTCTGATTATGAAGAAGCGGCAGAAAAGAAAGAGTGGAAGGATGGTAGGATCGAAGTGTACTAGTTGATCATGAAGAATGATGTCTGGGATGTTGTTCCAATACCAAAGGGAAAGTCTGTTGTGACTTCCAAGTGGATCTACAAGATCAAGCATGCTGCAGATGGCAGCATAGATAAATATAAAGCAAGGTATGTGGTTCATGGCTTCACCTAGAAAGAAGGAATAGATTATGAAGAAACGTTTGCACCTATAGCCAGATACACTTCCATTAGATCAATACTTGCTCTGGCTGCAGTAATAAAATGGAAGATACACCAAATGGATGTCAAGAAAGTTTTCTTAAATGGTGTAGTAGAAGAGGAAGTGTATGTGGAGAATCCACTCGGTTTTGAGACACATGACAGGGAGACTCATGTGTGAAAATTGAAGAAATCCTTGTATGGTTTGAAACAGGCACCCAGGACATGGTACGATAGAATTGACAGCTTCCTGACTAGTTTGTGCTTTACCAAAATTAAAGCAGATTCCAACCTTTACTGCAAGGTTGAGGAAGGGAAACCAGTGATACACTTACTATATGTAGATGACCTGTTTGTAACAAGTGAGGATGGGTTGATTGTTGACACGAAGAGGAAGCTTGCTGCTAAGTTCGAGATGAAGGAATTGGGTATGATGCATTACTTTCTAGCAATGGAGTTGTGGCAGGATGCAGATGGAATATCCTTGGGACAAGGGAAGTATGCAGTAGAGATCTTGAATAGGTTCGAGATGATGGACTGCAATGCCATAACCACACTTATGGCATCGAACTTGAAGCTGTTGAGTGATGCTTCATCAGATTTAGTTGATGCTATGATGTATCATCAGATGATTGGGTTCTTGATGTACCTAACCAATACAAGACCAGACATTTTATTTGCTATGAACACATGCATCCAGTTCCTAACAAATCTGAGACATGTTCACCTGATTACTGCAAAGCATATTCTGAGGGACCTGAAGGTTACGGTTGATTATGGGATCAAGTATGAGGTGAATCAGAAGAACAACCTAGAAGATTATGTGGATTTAGATTGGGAAGGAAGTGCCATTGATAGGAAGAGCACTTCGGGATGTTGCTTCAGTATGGGATCAAGTGTGATCTCTTGGTTTAGTAGGAAGAAATCATGTGTGTCACTGAGTACAGCTGAAGCAGAGTATGTCGTAGCTTATTCAGCTAGTTGTGAGGCAGTGTGGCTTAGGAAGCTACTATCTAATTTATTTGATCTCCAGTTGGATGCTACTTTTATATATTGCGACAACCAAAGTTGTGTGAAGTTGTCTAAGAACATGGTGTTCCATGACAAGTTGAAGCATATCGAGATCAAATATCACTATATCAGGGATATGGTGCAGAGAGGAGCAGTGAAGCTCTAGTATGTTGCAACAGACGAGCGGATAACTGATGTGTTGACCAAACCATTAGCCAAAGTGAAGTTTGAGTACTTCAGGGAGAAGCTTGATGTTCTCCAGATCGAGGTTCCCTCCAAGGGGAAGTAATGATTCTATGTGCCTTTCTGACATGGTTGTTGGATGTGTTCCTCCCATGGTCAGATGTAAGTGTAGAGAATTTTTGACATGGTTGTTGGATTTCTTCATCCCATGGTTAGATGTTAGTGCAGAGCCTTTCTGACATGGTTGTTGGATGTGTTCCTCCCATTGTCAGATGTAAGTGCAGATCCTTTCTGACATGGTTGTTGGATGTGTTCCTCCCATGGTCAGATGTAAGTGTAGAGACTTTCTGACATGGTTTTTGGATGTGTTCCTCCCATGTTTAGATGTAGGTACAGATCCTTTCTGACATGGTTGTTGGATGTGTTCCTCCCATGGTCAGATGTGAGTGCTGGGATTTTTTGACATGGTTGTTGGATGTGTTCCTCCCATGGTCAGATGTGAGTGTTGGGCGATCCTTTATGACATGGTTGTTGGATGTGTTCCTCCCATGGTTAGATATAAGTGCTGAAGAAGATGAATACCTACATGGAGGCTAGGCCTACAACCAGCATAAAAAAGGGTTGGCTCTATAGAACTTCCTATGACGAGTAGAATTGAGAGATAGAACAAATTGATCGAGATAGCGGAAGCAATGATGATGATGATCCAGCTTTGATGATGATCCAGTTTTGATGATGATCCAGTTCAATGATGATCCAATGATGATCCATACTTGATCTAGAGAAGAAGACTTGTGCTGATGAATTGTGTCAAGAGAATAGCTTCATAGTTAAGAGGGAGTGTTGATGTATTTGTAACTTCGGAATGTATTCACTTGTATATCTTATGTATTGTACCTCGATGTTGCTATCAGGAAGTATCAGTAATGTAATTGAGTCATGTCATACCCCGATGTTCCTATCAGGAGAATTAGTAATGTAAACAAGTCATGTAAAGTCATAGAGGGTAACCCTCCTTATTGATCAAGGGTTAAAGTCCCCACAATTGTGGGGCACTAGGTTTGTTAGACTCTCCTAGAGAATTCGGCCCTGGTGAGTTAATGTCAAATCGGAAATTAGCATAAATAGAGAGAGAGTCTCTTTATTTATCACACAGTCACTCACACTCAGTTGTAGCGCTTGAGTGACAGATAAGGATCTAGGATAATAGAGAGAACAGATGTCGGAGATCATCTTACTTTCTTTGGGTTTTACTACTGCAATTGGTGCTTCTCTATCTCTGAGGAATTTGCGGGGTTTTCTCCTATATGGTTTCCCCGAGGAAAATATTTGTGTCTATTGTCTCTTGTGTTTGATTGTTGTGCATGTTATTCTCTCATATAAGATCCTAAGATAATACTGTCTAAATTGATAAAAAATCTAACATGAAGAAATTCATAAAATAGTGTTGTTGGGTACACATGACCATGTGGGTGGGGTCATATAACCCATGTTGGAGAAGGCCCTAGAGATCCCCTAAGGTTGGTGCAAGGAATATTGGGATGAAGTATGAAAGATATCCGAAAATCATGATGATGGTTCCACATAAACCTGAAAGTAGTGGTGTTGGGTCCACATGACCATGAGGATTGGTCCATATGACCATGAGAAGTGGATTCTGAAGTAATAATGATTGGCCCACAAGGAAATGTTGAAATAAAAGATGAAGAAACCCATAAACAATGGTTTTTGGTCCACTTTCCCATGATTTTTGGGTTACATGACCCATGGTGGAGAAGGCCCTAAAGAATCCATAAAGTTGGTGTAAATATTGAAGTACCCCCAAAATAATAGTGCTTGGTCCACATACCCCTAAAAGTTGTGGTACTTTTCCCCATTAGACCACTTGAACTGGCAAGAATCCTCGCAGAAAAATTATGGCATATCCACCAAGTATGATGATGTGATCAATCCCTAGGGCCCCCTTTGGAGAAGATATGGAGTGATATTGAATTTTTGGCATGAAGTGTGATGAAGGATCCTTGAGGTGGGGTCCTAACCCTTGATACCTCCTTAAAATATGGAGATCCACAAATTACGGATAAATTTAAGGAGACACTAAAAGAAGCTACTAGATCATGATGATGTGTATAAATAGAAGGCCAAACATTTCATTTTATCATCAATCAAGTCTCTATTTATATTGCGCATCTTTGGAGAAAAAGTGCTAAATGTTTTGGAGGAGCAATTTCTAGGCATCTTTGAGGATTGAGAAGAGTCATGAAAAATGACATAACTTTCTCATACAGTATCGGAATCACAAAATTATTAGCTCATTGGAAAGATGGTTATGAGGGATATGTGATGAATCTAGCTAGATGTTATTTTGGTTTCTATATTCTTTCATAAAATTCTGATATTTTCAATTTTATGGTTCATGCTTGTGGGATTCTCTTGTGATGACACATGTCTTTCATGGATAGAGCTTATCTTGGATATTGATATGTGAGCCTGTCTCTTGGTATACATATTTGAAGTCATTCTATATATTATAGGGGATATGATGATGGTTATATTGGCATAGATATGTATGGCTCTTTTACATGAGTCTCTCTTTTGATGGTCATGCCTCTCATGGACTAGGTTCCATCTTGTTTTCTTGAAAAAATTTGAATTTTTTACAAGTTATTGTGCTTATCTCTTGGCATAATTGATGGTGATATCGGTATAGATGTTGGTGCACAATTGATTGTGATCATGGCATAGATATCGGTGATTTTTGTTTATAGATCATGGTGATTATCTATACATATTTTTGATGGTCTTGGCATAGATCATAGTGATTATCTTGGCATAGTTCACAACTATGTTGTTGCATTTGGCTCATCTCTTGGAATGTTCAATGTTTTGGATATTTATATGATTTAAAATTTGAGGATCCAAATGAAATAAATGGATGATTGCTTTTGGGTATATACTTGATGCATGTACAGGTTGATATAGTGTGATAGTGATTGTGGCATTTAGATGGATATACAGTGATTGAGGCATTGTGGTAGAGATAGTGATTGTGGCAAGTTAACAGAGGTAGTGATATAGTGATACAAGATACAATGATACAGGAACAAGGATAGTGATACAGGTGTCAAGACAAAGATACATGTACAAGTCGTTAGAGATAGTGATATATTGATCATTACAAATTGTTTCTTCTATTCATATTAGGGTGGAGGGACGGGGCAAGGATAGGAGATTGTAGTCTCGTTCAGGTTGGTGCCTGAGAATTGTGAGTTGGTGTTTGCTAAGCATTGGAGTCATCTCTACATGTTGGAACTTTTGATGTTAGGGAGCAGTAGCCTCCTTTTAGTTGGAGCTGATAAACTAGGGGGTTGGAGCCTCGTTCTAGTTGGTGCTAAAAAATTAGGGAATTGGAGATTCCTTCTAGTTGGTGCTAGTAAACATGTTGAATGTAATATTTATATTATAAACAACATTTTTATTTTATTTTATCCCATTTGGGTTTCCACGTTAAATCTCTTGTGCACTGTGTATGATTTTTATGTGATGGTGAATGCTATTGTTAATGGTTAATGTTACATTTTAAAAGTGGTAAAAGTGCCCAACACTGATTCACCCCTATCAATATTGATAAATATTCCAACACCTAACATCCTCTCTACCAAAATGAGAGATATGTATTTGTCCACTAGAAACCTAAAAATACATTGGATCAACAATGTCATCACTAATAGATCTGAGAGAGTACACAAGTTTACTCTCTGGAACTCCTACATCGATTGGTACATCAGGTAAGTGGGTAAAATACTCCCCTCTCTTGGATATCCCTGTCATACAATACATATCCTCCTCAGTGGGATGGAACCACTTATCAGGAGCAATTCCTAAGGTTTGTCTTAGGTGATCCCACCGACAGATCAACTGCACCAAAAATGTTGAGTTCCCCTTTAGGGATGTATCATAGAGAACTTGAGGAGGCATACTTCCATCAAGAGGAGTCACATTTGTGCAGTAATGGGGCAAGGGTGAACTTTCCCTCTCCCTCTCTCTTGCCTCCAATCCCCATAAAGAATTGTATGTGTCATCTTGCCACTACTACTGCTAATGGTCCTGTCTACGCTGACGTCATTCATTAAAATATAAAATACATCATTATATTATATAAAACGTAAAAAAATAAATTTAAATGACCATTTTATTTATAAATATGAAATAATTGTTTTCTAAAAACACTTGAATTTTCAAACCAGTGTGCCTGAAAAAGATCCAAGCAATGAATGCAATGTGTAGTAATACATACATACTAGCAACGGTGTGCCACCTATATGTAATGCACCAATTACACTAACTATTTTTAAAAATGGAAATTGACACGGTTCATTGTATCCATGAAAGGAATTAGTGCATTCATAACATGAATAACACTGATACAATACATATATAATAATAGTATGCAGCACCAGATCACTACTAGAGAGTCTAAGGATGGTGTTGGTGCTTCCCTAAGAAATGGAAGAATTGGTGCTTCCATAATAGGGAAGCACTGATGCATATGTTAAATATTTTAGCACCACTAGTAGTGCACACCAAAATCGACCACGCATCACTATTGGAACATGCATTTGTGAGATAGTGAGGACCAATTTCTTTTTTCCAATATTCTTGATGTGTTTACCTTAAAATAGCATTGTTAGCGATGTGTACCAACCAATACAATGCACTAGTGCATTGTAATATTAACACATCAAAATGTAAATTTTAAAATTAATTGATATTTTTTGGTGCACTAGGATAAAGTAGTGCACCATAACGGTGCATTATGATTTGGACTAAATCAATGCACATGTATATGTGCACCTCAGGTAATCAAGCGCACCAGTTCACTCTATAACATAAATGCATAATGTAGTTTTTCATTTTTTTAAATTAATGTGGTGGTTCTATATAATTAACTACACCATATTAACATTGTGATTTGTGTATCAGTGCAAAGACGCACCATTTGGAGTGCGAGGAATGGAAAGCACCAGTGTGTTTCTATAAATTAAGTGCACTGTTTTCAGATTTTTAATTTTTTTTAAATGACTTAGTGCGCTATATTCTATAGCGCACTGTATAAATGGTGTACTAACTTGTATGGTTATTAGAACATCATCATTGATGCACCCTATAAATATACAAGGTGCACCACAACGTGGTACGAGCTAAACCATGCGAACACACCATGCAGAATTTTTCAAGTTTTTCCAAACTACTGAAAAATCAAGCTTTATTTCAAAGTTAATCTGCTAAAAGTTTAAGTTAGAAGAAAAAAAAGATATTACGTGGAAATTTGTTGGTCGAGCAGGCATGGTTACCATGTAGTCCAAAAAATTAAATTTTCCTTTCGTTTGACAAAATTCAAAAAGCACGTACTAACAACAAAAAGGAAAAATTTAGGTAAGAGGAGAACCGACGATAGGGTGCTTTAGAGAGAAAAATGTGGCACTAGTGTTGGAGAGCTCAAGAGCATTGTGGAAGGGTAAAAATGAATAATTTGGTTAGTAATTATTTTTTATTAAACCCTGCTTTGGTCCACCCTATACAATGAAACACCAAATAATTTTGTTATGGGGTGCACTGATGCTTTTGTGCAATAAAAATGCACCATTGTGTTATACGAAATTATAAAAAAGGTGGGCACAACATTTTCAATAAAACATAAATAATTCTTAATTTATCCCTAATCTAGTCTGCATCTTTTTTTAAAGCATCGGTGCTCTGTATTTGTTTACATGTCGGTGATGTATGGATATCTAAATGCACCGTCTTTGTTGAAAAATATTAAATTTGTTTACACGACATTTTTTAATTTTAATGTATTCGGTGTTGTAATACACATAACGCATGAGTTCTTTTGTTTGTATCGAGTGTTGGCCTCTTATTTTGACTATCCATCACTATACTTTCTAGTTTCAAGTCTCATGAATCAAGTAATAATCAGCCTTATTTAGTGATGTTTTGTGCATAGTTGGCATTTTGCAGAACAACATTGCTAGGTGCTTTGGTGAGTGACTTTTCAAATTGTTTATTTATTATTTTTCTTGGTTTTATGTATATAATGGATCTTTTAGTCTCATTTAATAATGGGTCAATTAATAGGTCCTCATTTCTTTCATCCAGGAGTCTTTTGGCTACCCGACCCAACGCTTGTCCCGGCGCTCCAAAGATACATGTTGACTGAACCAGATATTTTGGGGATTTTGTCCACAGAGGAGATGTCTCACTTGGGATCAAATCGATTTCCAGATGCATATGAATATTATTCAGGTGCTTTCCTTTGTTCAAGGAATTGTTGTCTTCCATTTTTGGCAGAGTATGGATTTCAGGGGATTTGAATTCCATTTCTTGGTTCATGTATGCCGAGATAAGTGTACAATTGTTAGGATAGGGTCGATCCTTGTTTCAAGGTTGATTTTACTCTGTATTTCAAGTATAAAATGTAACCTTGAAACCCTAAGGAGGGAGACACACGGAGAAGACTGTAAAACTTTGTTTTTCATTAATCAATCAAGTGTTTATTGCCTTAAGGCTTTGACTTCAGATTTGCAGGCGTTGACGGAAGGGCCCACCTTCAACACCAATCATTTGTGTTTAAGTGTTGCTTGTATTACTGTAAGTAGAGTAATGTTGCATATTTTGACACTGTTTATGGTGAAATGTTAATGGTTTTGATTTGGAATGGGATTTGTGTTTGCAAAAGACTAGTTGACATCATATTGAGCCTGTAGAATCAATTCAGTAGAGTAGTAAGAGTGGATTTGGATTTTTAAACCTCTTTTGACCCTGGCGTGATATTGCTTGTTGATGGTTATGACTCTTGTTCAAAGAATCCGTTCAGAGTTATGGAATTTACAAAACTGTATGATGAATTTGCGTATATTCAGTTTGCTATAGAATCGACTTAATGGAGGATTAAAAATAGACTGAGATTTCATATTTCTTTTACTGCCAGCGTTATATTGATTAGTGGATGGCTACAATATTGGTTTAGAATCCTTTTGGCTATTGATTTTACAAGACTGTAGGGTATTTTCGAATTGTATTGTGTGGATTTTAAGAAGGATTTACAGTAGCAGAGGATTTAAATATTTTGGTTCACAAAGTATCTAGGGTTTACCAAATAGCATTTTGAATTGGTTACATAAGGATTTGAATCATGCTTTTGTCCACTACATGGTGTTGAATGAGCTCAATGAAAAGAATTATAGTTTGTTAATAGATGCCAGCATTGTTTCCTAGGGTTTGAACACTAATTTCACAGTACATGCAAATGAGAGTGGGTGTGTATGCTCTGAATATTTCCAATAATCTTTTGTGTGCATAGAACATAGGTAGAGTACATTTGACATTAGCAGTAAGTTAAAATTCCTTTTGTTAACTATTTATGAATGATTTAGGTTGAGAAGAAACAGATTCCATTTCAGTAGTTGTAATAAGTGTTTATATAAATTGTGGCATTAGATTCTTTAGGGTTAATGGTTGAAGTTTTAGATACAATATAAGGTCCTTAAGGTTGGCTCAGCATATTCGTTCTATAGGTAAGTTTGGAACTAGGGTTTTCCTTTATTAAGTTATTTACTTGTGTGATTGTGTAGTGCTCCCTATCATCCCAAGGTCTAATAAGAAGGAAAATACACATAATTTTTTTTTTCTTTTTTCTTTATGTTACCATATGTCCCTTATCGAACAACATAATATAACATCACATAAATGTACAAGCAATGAATGATAAAATATATACTTAATAAATAGATTATTTAAAAGCATTCAAGATTAATTGATCATTTTTATATTTATGAATAAAAATGTAAATATTCTGAAAATAACATATAACATAATCTTCATATTTTAAGAGCACCATATATATATATATTATAATTTTCAGAATAGAATTATACTAAAAAGCTATTAACTTTAGATATGATTTCATAATAGAATTATAAGAAAACCTAACTTTATATATAATTTTCAGAAATAGAATTATACCAAAAAGCTGTTAACTTTTAGATTTGTTTTCAGAATAAGTTTTCATAAAAACAACCATAACGTCATATATAATTTCAGAAATAGAATTATACCAATTTCCATAATACTAATTTAATAATTAATTTTGCTTGCAACATGATCATGAGCACCTACCTATATATTATAGATTGAGAACATAAATATAACCAAAAAAACATGAACTTTACAATTAATTTTTGAGTAATAAAAAAAATAGAAAAGACTAACAAGCCATGACTTTATATAATTTCAAAATAGAAAAATCCATGCTCTCTATATGAATAGAATTAGACTAAAAGGTAAGGACTTTATATAATTTCCAAAATAGAAAAAGCATGTATCGAATCATATTTGTCGTTTGAACAAAATTAGGTAAAAGGCTGAGTAAAGTAAATAGTGGAAGGTCTAAGTGTTATACCCACGCAGCATTGGGTAAAAAGTTCGGTAATAGTTTGGAAGGCCAGCCAGCCATGTTAACAAATCGTGTTGATCGTTTTGGAGTGGATTCTTGGGCATTTATTCAAATGAAATAAACTATTCACTCAGAT
>LPNX010007238.1:0-13922 GCA_001517045.1 Pseudotsuga menziesii | reverse complement strand
ATGTAAATGTTACACTGTGAAGACATCCAAGCCACAATCTCTTCTATACTTGGTGCTTTACACAGCCACTCTCCAGACAATCACAAGTAGGCTGGTAGCTATTTCTGACTCAATATTCATATAAGAAGTCACAAAATTCATCTGTGCATTCCTTAATATCTTCCACATACCGAAAAACTTAAAACAACAATTCTCACAAGCGAAGCTAAGTGCAACGATAATATTTTCGAATGTATTCTATTTATATAAGAATTGAATTGCAACACATATGAATGAGAGACTAACCTGTAACAACGTTTGTAGGGAGAAACGATATATTTATGCAGCCGAGAGTCAATCTGCACTGATATTCGTTCGTTGTTGTCATTACCATTGCTTGGATTTCAGTTGGATTTCATCAGTTTGCATTAAGTAGTTTAAGGGTGTGGCAACTTCAGTTGGGGCGTAAATTCATAGACTTCAATCAAGCAACATCGGATCCAGATCGATATTTAACAGCAATCTCAGCGTGGGATGTGCCAACGAGATCTGGGCTAAATAGAGTGCAATAAACCTCAATGGATTTCAACAGCCTAACAATGGTCTGTAAAATGAAGATTAGGGCACAAGTGAAGATGTTGCCTGATGGATCTAGAATAACCTCCCATCACTGTTTGGATTTTGACGAAGTGTAGGGTTGTGGCTTTTGAATTAAAGAAATACATACCAGACCAATCAAGGAAGAGGATTCATCAAGCAATGTCAAGATGTGGGTAGATTGTACAAATACTATACATTTCTAATCACGTTACAATTTGGAGCAGCTTTAAACGCCATTTCTTCTTATCCTTGAATTTGAATTCTTGTGCTCAAGTGTTTCTTGCATCGTTTTCTAATCTAAATAGTAAATCTTTAATAATTTATATATTTTATAATGTTAGTTTGGTGGAGATATTAAGGTCAAGTCTTTGCTGTCTCGTATGCGCAATTGATTTTGAAGATCTATTTTTTTATTTATCAAATACTACATAGGCTGGAGAAGATTTACAGAGCGTGTTGGACCTGGATTTTTTTGTAGTCAGAACATGCATGGATCCTGCTAACTGTATCTACTTTTATATGAGTGGAAGCAATCGGCCTTGGAGTCCATTATTATTTGCTTCATGCCGAAAAGGAAAACACAGATCTACAATTAAATACAAATCCATATCTATAATAAATTGCAAACACAGATCTAAAACGTAAATCCAGATCTATAATAAAATACAAATCCAGATCTATAATAAAATACAGCCACATATTTAAAATACAAACACAGATCTAAAATATAAATCCATATCTACAATAACATACAAAGGCCAAGTTATAGATCTTCAACAAATGCATTTCAGCAATAGAAATCATAATAACGATTTAACAATCCATAAAAACCTGAGTTTCTTTGTGCATGCTTGTTCTTTCTGAGGTTGCCGCACCACGAACTTTGTCAGGTTCCCACGAACGTCGATCAGTTCCCAATCACAAGAGATCCACCGGTTGACCTCCCTACCATTCCAATGGGTACTCTCCTTCCCCAAGGACCCCCGAGCTGAATGGGGTTGCAGGAAGAAGTACCCAAGCACGATCAGAGTGTGTAGAATCACTAAGGGCCTCCCAACCCTATTCACACCTGATGAACCAAACTCTCTACAGCCACCATCCGCCTCTGCCTTCTCTCATCCGTCCAACATTAGGGTAAAAAGCCTCCTATATCCAAACCCTAACCTTTCATTTATATCGTTCTTTTTGAGATTTATGCATAATGTAAATTATTATTTTTATTTATTCTTATTTTGGATTCATTTTTGTTTTATTTCAACGGATCTTTTGTCATATGCATTTATCCAATGTTCTAATTTAGGATTTCTTTACTTAACTATTCCTAAATTTCATTCCTAGATTTTTGCTTTTGATTTGCTATTTTTGTGTGTGCAAGGTGTTAATATTTAGAATCTTCTTTTATTTTGTTTATCATGATTTCTTTTTATTTTTATTTTTATTTTTTTTATTTCATAAGGTTGCACTTTCCATTACTTTATTTTCAAGTCATAAGTTTATTGTTTAGTTATTACTTATTTACAACCTTAGAGTTTAATAATTTCTTTTGTTTCTCCAGGTGATATCAAGGGTGCCATGATCGTCTTCATGCCCTTCAAATATCCCACTTTCCGTGGTGGGGAGTTAGTGCGATGGCTGAGACCACGTTAACTCAGTCCAATCCACGCTGTAGAGAGACTCATGGTTACTGAGGAATAAGGCCAACACCTCATTGCGCGGCCCTCAGTTAATCCTCGTGAGTGACCGAGTCCACGGCCTACCCTCACGGCAGCATGCCTCTTGCAGGTAAAAGCCTCTCTCCCTTTTCAACCTGCCACATGGAAAATATGTGCTCACCATACTGGTACTTTCTTCCGTACAACCCCATCATCCTTTGTGGATCGATTGGGAACCATGATCATGTGCCTGCACACATGAAAACCGTGTGCATTAATCGTACTACACCATTTAATCAAAATATTATTAAAATAAATTGTATCACCTGATATCCTGTTTGTACTCAAACTGAAATTCATGTGACATTGACACCACCTTGTGTCATTGCGCATTTGGGTCCCTGTCACACTAGAAAACTATCAAAGCATCTACCCCTATATTGCAAGAAATGAAGATTGTTCATATATTTCATTCACACATTTTAAGATCAATCATATCACATTATGTAAATCTATCTACCAATGTCCATTCATTCATAAGAAATCATTGTGACACAACAATCAATACATATATAAGTCGTTTTAATTCATCGTATTAAACTGGGCCGTTTGTACTCAAAATGCCCTGAAACCATAACATATTTTAACACTTGAAATACTCTGCCCAACAAGGCAGTACAATGTTGCATTACAAAATTTCATTTATCTGTGAGTACCCAAATGTATCACATGATCAAAACATATATATTTCGAAATTTAACCGGGTCATTTGCAATAAAATGCCCTCAAATAATAATATAGTTGAGTAATAAAAGAGTCTAACAAAATGGGGCACTACAGATTGCTTGCTCTAAAGAATAGGTCATAATTGTTGTAGCTTAGTATAGATCATTGATTGCCTAAGAAGATTGTTGTAGCTTAAGGTTGCAGTAGATTACATTGAATTTTACAGTATTGTAGACTGTAAGATAGGGATTAGAAAGTTGATTTCCTTTCTTTAGACAGACCTAGTAACTCTTAGCATTGATCATTTAATCAAGTAATAGCTTCATCAATTACATTTTGTTTTTGGTATGTGAGTAGAATAGAATTTCTCTAAGTATGAGCATTGAAACTACTTTTCCCGCACATATGGTGTAGCAGCTCAAAGTATACGTATTCCGGTTGATAATTAAATTAAGGTAAATTAAATGAAAATAATTTTACCCAACATTTTGGCGCTGTTGCTGGGGAGTTGTTCCAAGGTAAGCTGGTATTTTGCTCATTTTCTATGAATTTGTTGGCTGTGAAGTTCAGGTAGATAGGTTTTCTTTTTTCTTTACATTACACAACAAGGTGGAGGGGAAACGATAAGACGCAAAGACGAATTCACTACGGGATTCCCATGGTGTAACAGCCTCACGCATCCACTTTAGTGGGTTGCCCCAAATCCTTGTTGTTTTCTTCTGGTAAGTGTGTTTGCTTTTTCACATGTTTGATTTATTTTGCTACAAAAGTGTGTTTACCTTTCCTGTAAGGCATGTTTACTTTCTTGTAATTTAATTTCATGCAAGTGTGTTTTTATTTTTGCAAGTTTGGGTGTGTTTACTTTCCGCAATTTGATTTCAAGAGTGTTTTATTTTATGCAAGAGCGGTGTGTGTTTGATTGGCGTAAATATGTTTTTACTGGTAGATAGTCTTGATTAGAATCATTTAAAACACATATAAACCAAATAAAAATAAAAACTTGGGTCTTGTAAGAGCCCCAGACACTGATCCTTGTGCGAGACATGAACAAAACAACCGACAGAAATGGATTCAGAAGTAACCATCAATTTGGGAAAACTTTCTCAAATCATAGCTGCAGTTGGGAATTCTTCTTATTAGGTAGAACACATCCTGATAGTAGTTAAGAGTTTATCTACCTCTCCTGACATAACAAATGAACCAAAGTTCCAAGAGCCACAAAAAAATATTCCTTGCCAAATTGCAGAGGAAATTGACAACTTGGGGATTACATCCAATGGAAAGCAGCCTAAAATTGAGGAGGTATTAGCAGATCCTCTATGTACTTCTGAAATCAATCAGAAGAAGAAGGGCATCTACATGATATGATGAAGGAAGGTGAGTACCAGGACTACTTTGAAAGTTGGTTCCAAGAGGTAACCAGACTACAACACCATTTCCTCCTTCAACACCTTTTGTTGCAGAAGCAAGTAAGTCGGTTGGTTCTCCATATCCAGGTAATCGTTGCAACAACTTTTTCATATGTGGATAAAGGTATATTTTTAATCTTACTTCGCACTTGGTTACATTGGAAGAATTCATATACTTGAATAGAAATTTTTTTCTTTCTTCTTAGGTAGAATAGGAAAATATGTATATAAATAAAAAGTTGCATGTTTAGTTTAGAAATTAATGCAGCTTTGTTGTTTTTCTTTTTTTCAATAAAATGATAAGAACTTTAACCAGAATTTATACCTTCTCTCCAATCCATACTTTCAGAAAATTTATTATAACAGTAGCTCATAGCCTGTAAAAAGGAAAAATGCCAGAGCGTAATATGAAATTGTGATTTTTTTTTTTTAATAATGATTCTGTAAACATAATACCAATTGGTGATGAACAGGTTGCATTTGTGGTAATGGACACCGGTTAAAGGTATATCATAAACCCCTTTCTAAGCAAGAATTCATTTATAACATGAGTCAGCAATCTGAACTAGAGCTGGTAGGTGAAGAAATGATTTCTTCATCCCCTACTCTCTCACAGTAACATTCAATGAAATTATTTTCTGTATATATGTACAGGAGGTTTTTTTTACTAGGTTTCTTTTTGAAGGATGCAGATTTTCTTTTCAGTAAGGCTCAAGATGTTTTTGAACACAAAAAGAGAAGTCTTTTTGTTTTCAACCATTGATTATTCTTACAAAGGACTGTGTTAATTTGGATTAAATTTCTGAGTTTCACTGGGTAATTGGAATGCCTATATCAAGTAAATAGATGTGTGTTGTTAGGTTTTTCAGACTTGTCCTCTTTATTCATATGAGTACTTATCCACCTGGCATTGCCTTCATTAGTGATTTAAGCTTCCAAAGTGGCTTTTACTTATGAACTTATGGGTTACTAGTGCCATTTGACTTGGTTTCACACTAGATGGAACGAGGATATTTTTTTTTAATAAGTAATAGCTATGGGCATTGAGTCATTGTTCAGACAGGCACTATTCTGGAAAAAGGTCTCCAGGACTGAGTTGTCTGTTGATTATTATCTATTGGCTTCCATATTATCAAATACACATATATGTATACATTTTTGTCTTTCATGACCTTCATCTTATACATTTACAAAGGTTAGTTGTTCATTTGGAAAAAAAATTACAGGCATGTCTCAAGAACATTCTTCCAATTTTAATGCCATCCCACTCCTAGATGGTTTTCAGAGCCGCTCTTCCACTCATCTCTGCATAAGAAAATCATAAACTTTATCTTTAAGATGAATTTGGGACAAGGGCCTCTGATAGAAAATGGGTGTAAGAGGTTAACTCGTCGGGATACTGAAAAGGTCCGCTGGCAGCGGGTACCGACCTGTGGTATGAATAGGAAAACCCATTAGAGTACTAAACAGGCCTATTGGAAATGGGGCATCTGTCTGGGGAAGAATCTTCTTATATGTCACAGTTACCCCACCGGAGTACTGAACGGGCTTGCTGGCAGTGGGTTCTGACTCTGATATCTCTTTTAAAAAGCCTCATCTATACTTGTCCATGTGAACAATGTACCTATGTAAATGTTAAAGAGAGGTCATGTGTGGGTTAAATGAAAATATAAGGGAACTATTTGTAATAGCCAGTTGATAATCATCTTCAGATGCTCTAAGTTTTTGTTACCTGATCCTTGCTAGAAGAAAAGGTTTATACCTCTAAAGTGTACTGGCATTTACTGATTCAATGGACATAGCTGTGAACCTCATTATTTGTTTTTCTTTTCATCATTCAAGCTGTCTTGTGTGAAGCTGAGTCAAGTTGGCCAGTACACCATTGGATTCATTTAGCACTCCTCTTGTCTTGTGTTTTTTTTTTTTTTAAGGCACATGTTCTGGTGGAAAAAGTTATGTATGAATAAAGAGAAAGAAGTCTGTGCTTATGGATTGAAGTTTTGAATATTTTTAATAGTAGATGCTGATAGCCTATGGATTATTTTTAATTCTGTTTTTGTATTGCTGATAAAGAGTGGTTTTATGACTTAGCTCTGTTTTTGTGTGGACAGATGAAGGAGCAACCATGGAATAAGGTAATTGTGCCATGAGCCTGCTGGATAAAACAAATTTTTTAGGAATTTATTTGATTTTACAGGCAGTTTTTATTGTCTTTTCAACTCACAAAAGTTGGACATTTTGAAGAAAGACAGTTATTTGCCCTTGCTGATAAAATCATCACCCTGCTGGCAATCATTTCCACCCTTGCAAGCTTGAAAATACTTCTGTGTCTGGACCTAAAAATACTAGACTCAGACTGGATCAGGTAATGGAATGAGTTCTGCAAAACTGGTAAATTGAATTTTAAAGGTAATGTTCAGAACGCTGGAGTTATTTTTACTGTTAAAAGCCAGGCATCTTTCTAATTTAAAAACTGGTGAAATTATGAGGATTTACCTTAACACATTATTTTCGATAGAGCTGATAAGCCACCTCTCCTTTGTAAGTAATTTAATGACATATACACGTTGGCAAAATTTTATTTTATGTTATTAATTATTTTATAGTTTTCCATTTTTAATTTTTATGTCATTAATTTACTAAAATCCAAGGCCTGACTCCATGGTTAAAATTGAATTTGATATGTCTTAAGGCTATGAATTTTTCTAGGACGTGTCGATATCATTATAAGGCAAGGCAGTGTGGGCAGTATGTGCCTTGGTCTACTATAATTTCCTTAGCACGTCCAGCATTACCATCATATTTTTATTTTTTCCATTATATTTTTATTCTTTGCCATTATATTTTTAAAACAGGGGATCGCTGGTGTAAAAAAAAAACTTCAAGCTGTCACGCAAAGACTATGATTAAGTTTTTAAGCCTGAATTCTTGGCTATGAAGGGTGAAGAAGGATTTTTAAAGCTATGGATCATAGAATAATTTATCAGTCCCTTAGTAATCATCACCGGGCTCATTACTTGTGAGGGTCAATTATCTACTTTCAAATCCTGTCACTTTCGATTGCTTGCACATTTTGAATTCAATGGATGAGAAATAATTAATGGAAATTGTGCAAAGAACCTGCTGGATAGAAGATAATTTTTTAGTCAACCCCAGTTTCTTCTTCAGCTTACAGAAGTCTGAAATTTAAAAGAAGGCTATTCATCTTTTCCATGGAGCATTTTTAGCTACAACATCTCCAATTCTGATGGCAGCAACCTTCCACCTTTGCAAACCTGAGCATATTTCTGCATTTAAACCATGAGAATGCTGGAACAAGTGTTGGGTAAGGTACGAAAAAATATGTAAACTGTGTGAACTAAATTGCCGAGGTAAGTTTCAGAACATTACTTAAGGTTTGACTGCTGAAATCCAGGTATATTTTTAATTTTAAAATAGCCAGATAATATGAGATTTCCCTTGGATATTTATACTGCATAAAGCCATTAATTTTAGAGCTGATTTGTTTTGATTGGTTTAATGATTGGTTCCTCAGTCTCATATAGATGAATCTTTTTATTTTATAATCAAAGTCACCTATATATTATAATCTGTTTGATGTCATACATTAAAAAGAGAATTTATAATGGCAAACTTCATCTTTTGGTTAATGACACATTTTATACAATAATTTGTGTCCTGAATTAGTTTACCACATTGATTGTTTATAGATGACATTATCATTTTAATAGGTGAAAAACATTTTTGCCAATTCCCTTGATCTTACCTCTTCGAAATTTTAATCTTTCCTAAGATCAAATTGCATGCTCCATGCAAATATAACATTTGAACTCATTTTTTTTATCATATAATCTTTGCATGAGTTGGTCTACCTTATTTCTAAAAGCATGTTAATTTTCACTTTAGTCCTTCAATGAAAAATCATATGGAGGATTCTTCATTGTCATTCCATTCCTCATCATACCCAATACCAAAATCTGATCTTAGGTCTATCAAACATCAGTTACCTCTTCAAATCCAGGCATTGAATACTTCAAACAATGGAATGTTGAATTAACTGAACAATTGCAAGAACCTATTGGGTCGATATATTAAACATGAAAATGCAATGCTGAAAACTAAGGTTGCATTTCTGCAAACCTTGGTAGATGACATGACTAGATCCAATCACAGCCTTAAGAAATAATTGATAAAGAAGGAGTTGATCAAAGCTCAGCAAAGAGACCAATTCCATATCCTCCTCAAATACAAGTGATATTTAACACTTCAGCTTCAATTTATGGAGTCTGACTCAATTTTAATTATCAATTTTGCCTATCATTTTAATTACCTGTCAGGTTTAAAGTTTTCTTGCATTGGGACATGCAAGGTCTTTGGTCTGGGGGAGATGTTGGCCTCTTATTTTGACTATCCATCACTATACTTTCTAGTTTCAAGTCTCATGAATCAAGTAATAATCGGCCTTATTTAGTGATGTTTTGTGCATAGTTGGCATTTTGCAGAACAACATTGCTAGGTGCTTTGGTGAGTGACTTTTCAAATTGTTTATTTATTATTTTGCTTGGTTTTATGTATATAATGGATCTTTTAGTCTCATTTAATAATGGGTCGATTAATAGGTCCTCATTTCTTTCATGCAGGAGTCTTTTGGCTACTCGACCCAACGCTTGTCCCGGTGCTCCAAAGATACATGTTGACTGAACCAGAGATTTTGGGGATTTTGTCCATAGAGGAGATGTCTCGCTTGGGATCAAATCGATTTCCAGATGCATATGAAGATTATTCAGGTGTTGTCCTTTGTTCAAGGAACTGTTGTCTTCCATTTTTGGCAGAGTATGGATTTTAGGGGATTTGAATTCCATTTCTTGGTTCATCTATGCCAAGATAAGTGTACAGTTGTTAGGATAGGGTCGATCCTTGTTTCAAGGTCGATTTTACTCTATATTTCAAGTATAAAATGTAACCTTGAAACCCTAAGGAGGGAGACACATGGAGAAGACTGTAAAACTCTGTTTTTCATTAATCAATCAAGTGTTTATTGCCTTAAGGCTTTGGCTTCAGATTTGCAGGCGTTGAGGGTAGGGCCCACCTTCAACACCGATCATTTGTGTTTAAGTGTTGCTTGTATTACTATAAGTAGATTAATGTTGCATATTTTGACAGTGTTTATGATGAAATGTTAATGGTTTCGATTTGGAATGGGATTTGTGTTTGCAGAAGACTAGTTGACATCATATTGAGCCTGTAGAATCGATTCAATAGAGTAGTAAGAGTGGATTTGGATTTTTAGACCTATTTTGACCCCAGCGTGATATTGCTTGTTGATGGTTATGACTCTTGTTCAAAGAATCCGTTCAGAGTTATGGAATTTACAAAACTGTATGATGAATTTGCTTATATTCAGTTTGCTGTAGAATCGACTTAATGGAGGATTAAAAATAGACTGGGATTTCATATTTCTTTTACTTCCAGCGTTATATTGATTAGTGGATGGCTACAATATTGGTTTAGAATCCTTTTGGCTATCGAGTTTACAAGACTGTAGGGTATTTTAGAATTGTATTGTGTGGATTTTAAAAAGGATTTACAATAGTAGAGGATTTAAAGATTTTGGTTCACAAAGTATCTAGGGTTTGCCAAATAGCATTTTGAATTGGTTACATAAGGATTTGAATCATGCTTTTTTCCACTACATGGTGTTGAATGAGCTCAAGGAAAAGAATTATAGTTTGTTAATAGATGCCAGCATTGTTTCCTAGGGTTTGAACACTAATTTCACAGTACATGCAAATGAGAGTGGGTGTGTATGCTCTGAATATTTCCAATAATATTTTGTGTGCATAGAACATAGGTAGAGTACATTTGACATTAGCAGTAAGTTAAAATTCCTTTTCTTAACTGTTTATGAATGATTTAGGTTAAGAAGAAACATATTTCATTTCAGTAGTTGTAATAAGTGTTTATATAAATTGTGGCATTAGATTATTTAGGGTTAATGGTTGAAGTTTTAGATACAATATAAGGTCCTTAAGGTTGACTCAGCATATTCATTCTGTAGGTAAGTTTGGAACTAGGGTTTTCCTTTATTATGTTATTTACTTGTGTGATTGCTTGCTCTAAAGAATAGATCATAATTGTTGTAGCTTAGTATAGATCATTGATTGCCTTAGAAGATTGTTGTAGCTTAAGGTTGCAATAGATTACATTGAATTTTACAGTATTGTAGACTGTAAGATAGGGATTAGCAAGTTGATTTCCTTTCTTTAGATAGACCTAGTAACTCTTAGCATTGATCATTTAATCAAGTAATAGCTTCATCAATTACATTTTGTTTTTGGTATGTGAGTAGACTAGAATTTCTCTAAGTATGAGCATTGAAACTACTTTGCCCGCACATATGGTGTAGCAGCTCGAAGTATACGTATTCCGGTCGATAATTAAATTAAGGTAAATTAAATGACAATAATTTTACCCAACATTGAGCGCACCATTTATCAATTTGTATTTTTAATATTTTATTCTTGGCCTGTGTTTGTTGGGCTAGATATGGTGTATTAAGTGTACGTACACACCGTTGCTTTTGTTGGTATCTAGCGCATTAGCTATAGTTTTTTGTTTTTATAATTATATTATGCTTAGCGTATATTTTTTTGGTAGGAGATATTGTGTTCAATGAGTGTACGCATTGGGGTGTATCCAATGTTTAACGCATTGCTATTGCCATTTTTTTAAAATATAACAACATATTTTTCCTGTATCAGAAGGGGATTTCTGTGATCGGTGTGCTAAGCTTTTTCCACACCAGTGAATTTTACATTTAAAAAAGCACTAATTAAAAACCTCTGTTAAAACCTTCGTCTCCTCAGCTCTGCTATAAACAGATAATTGGGCTCTTTTTTTAGGGGCTTTCGCTATAAACTCCACTAGAGAGCGTTCTCCTTGTAGTGGCTTTGACTGGTTGGTGGTCGTCCAAAACCACCCATTTAGTAGAAGATAACAACTTCTACTATATTTTGATTTAAAAATCACCTTTAACCATTTACAACTATCCTTATCCAGATTTTAGCTCTCTAATTGGACTCATATACACCTGTTCAAATTAAGGGGGGTGATGTTGGAAACCTCATCCTTAGGGATAGGTTTATTTTGTGTTATTATCACTATTCACATGAAGATTCACATGTAAATAGGAAAAGTCATGAAGAGATCAAGAGACACCTTGGAATATGAAACCAAGGGTTCACATATGATTGTATTTATATGTACATCATCTTAATGAAATGCATCAAATGCTTATCTATTTCATGTGTGTATGTTTCCTTAATAGTGTATGTTCAAACAATGTTCCAACAACTGAGAAGAAAATAAAAAAATGTATGGAAAATTCCTAACTTTTAAAAGTTGGAGGACTTGGGTGCATCCATGGAGGTGGGTTACAATTTTTGGCAATGCAATTTCGAAAAAAACACAAAAACGTACCTCGATCGAGCTTTTTCCAAACCCTCGATCGAGGTGTTAAGACCTCAATCAAGGTTTTTTCAAACCATCGATCGAGGTTTTATTAAACCCTCGATCGAGCTTTTGAAAAAACCTCGATCAAGGTATAAGTGCTCGATTGAGGGTTAAAAAAAATCTCGATCGAGGGTTAAAAGAAGCTCGATCGAGCATCTTTAATCGTTTTTACTATAAATAGGCAACAAACCTTTGATATAATTCACTGCGTTTGTTGGATAGAAAAGGGTCATTTATATTCATTTGTAGATATGGGTCATGGAGTAATTTGAGTTATAGATATGATTGATCATCTATTAATCCAACATCTATAACTCCAATTACTCCATGACTAATATCTACACATAAAATTACTTGTTTCTTCTTCAAGGTATGTACTATTACCCACAAGTATTATTTTTCTAGTCGAAATTATGTTTTATTAAATTTTATTATCATATAATTCTATGTTTGATTTTAATTGAATTCGAAGACCTCGTTCCCATGAACAATACGATATTTGAAAAAAAATTATTAAATAAATTTTTGGGTGTCCATATTCGTGTGCACACATGAATATGGGCACTCGAGTATATTTTTAGTTAAATTTTTAAAAAGCTCGATCGAGCTTTTCATTTAATGATGTCTTCCAAAATATGCTTAGACACCTTTTATTTTGAAACCCCAATTGAATTCATGTCATTGAATAGTTTCAATTCTTAGTGAAATGAGAATTAGTATCATGTTTATTTTTTAAAATTAAAAATTATATACGAAGGAGTAAAGTATATTTAGTATTTAAAACCTTTCACTACACTTATCTACTACATTGTATACGCATTAGATATATTGCTAATAGGAATCAAATGATGTTGAAATTCCTTTCCAACCATTGATGACATAAACAAGATAGATGTTGAATTCTAATGAAAACACATCATGATACTAATTGAATATAAGCATTAAAAAAAATTAAATGCACGTAGTTCATAGACTCTTAAATTATTGTTAAAGCCCCAAAATGAATCCATGGATTCACCAGTTTCACAACTATTGGTTAAAGTTTTTAGTTATCAGGCTAGGATGCATTGAAGGGTTTATTGTATCTATGGCATGATCTTCTTCCTCATTATCATTCCTTTTGGTAAGACAATATAGAGGGTAGTGGCCTACATCGACATGAAAAATGGTTTCGACATAGAGGTATACGCATTAGATGTTTTCATTAAATAACTTAAATTACTATCTGTGACTATCGATTCATTGAATCGTGGACTGGTACAAAACACAATAAATTTTAGAGCCATGAGCCCTTAATTACTCACACTTAGAACTTTCTAAAATATAGCCATTAATAAACTTATTTTGGTATTTTGGTTTAGTTTTCTTTTTCGAGTGTTTAACGGTAGCTCGATCGAGGTTTTAACGGAATCTCGATCAAGGGTTAACCAAACTCTCGATCAAGGGTTTGATAAACCCTCGATCGATATTCCGTTAAAAAATCGATCGAGGCATTTAAATACCTCGTTTGAGCTCCAGACCTCGATCGAGGGACTGGAAAATAGAGAATTAGCCCTCTTATAGGAAAATTAATGTTTCTATGTGTCTTCTAGGGGTGTAGACCCTGCCATTCATGGCACACAACTGAGCGGAGTTCATACCAATAAATTCATCACCAAATCCTCTATCCATTGAGGTATCATGCATGCATTTTGGCATTCATATGGTTTTTTTTAATTAGTTCTAAAACTTACACTTAGAAAACCAGAAAACAACTTTGAAGTAGCTCAAAGAAAAATCCGCAGGGTAAAATATATACATCCAAAAATTTCTTAAAAATGCAAAACCCACACATCGGCGTGTGCTCTTCAAAAGGGTATCTTTGGTTTTTCAATTTTTCAAAACAGTGAAAAAAAAGATGGGATGGACACACATGTGTATAAAATGATGCTAAAATCAAATGTGGTCACTTTCGAAAAATAATAAATAATTGTATATTGCGAAATAAATTTAAAAAAAATATGCAAACCACAATGCATTTTGTATAGATCATGCTCATATATAT
>LPNX010007147.1:0-34685 GCA_001517045.1 Pseudotsuga menziesii | reverse complement strand
GGTTGCTCCTGACTGTGATGTGGCCTGCGAAACTTCAGGTCCAGGAGTAGGACGGGTTATGGAAAAGGGCTGAAGCTGCGAAGAGAGACGGCCAATGATACCATCGGCAGCGTGGGATGCCCCCGGCGCATCGTGATGTGGGGAATCGCCACGAGGGGCGTCTGGTATGATGGTGTAAAGATAACCCGACTGGGCATAAATGAGATCAAACTGCTGGGCTTTAAGGATAGCCTCTTCCTCCGACTGGGGTCGTTCAGCTGCCACATCCTTAGCAATGAGTGGAAGGAGGGACTTAAGGAACCAATCTAGGAAGATCCGGTCATCTAGTTTGATTTTGCAGAGGCTACGGCGTCGCCGCCATTCATGGATGTGGTCGGTGATATGGGTAGCCGTGTTCTATCTACATGAGAGAAGGATCTCGACGCCTGCGTCATAGCGAACAGGCAACTGGAAGAACTGGAGGAAGGTCAAGGCCAGGGACGTAAAGGTGGTGTGGGTGCCGTGGGGCTGCTCGATATACCATTTGGCAGCTGAGCCAGTGAAAGTGCACTGTAATAAGCGAAGGCGAATGGAGTCATCTACTATAGAATTGGAGGAACACCATAGATGGAATGACATGATATGGTTCTGGGGGTCTTCACCGGCTTTACCCTCAAACTTAGGGATGTCCGAGGGGAGTTTGGTAGGCATGTGGGGCCACGCAGGGTTGTGCCGGATGGGGTCATTAGTGAGCCTGGCTAGTTCAGGTAGGTTGAGGCTAGCCATATATGGTAAACTGGATGGAGGGTGTAATACGGTAGTGGGTTGGACCACGTTGGGGCCCATGCCCCCAGGTGGAGGGATGATGTGAGGGATGTTACCTCCAAGTGGGGGAACTACAGTAGCAGGGGTTACTAATGGAGTAGGTATGGGTATTCCTGCCGTAGGAATAGGTACGGTGAGGGGAACGGTGGATGGGCCTCCTGTGGAGGGCGTACCCATGATCGGTGTAGTAACTGGTATAGTGGCGGATGTACCACCAGTGGTCCCTATGATGGAGGGGTTTGGATTCATGCCAGCCATGGGGCTAGTGGGGGCGGTGTAAAGAGTGTTCTCGAAATCTGGTGACGGAGTTCTGTGCCGCTAACGAGTGGAGTCGAGTGACGAGGCTCGAGGTCTATGGTGATGACGTGTGGTGTCAAGTGAACCGTGCTGTGGGGGCTCGCCTCTGAGGCGACGAGAACGTCTCGGAGAGTCAATGGTGACAAGTGGTTTTCAAATATGTGGGTAGTGGTGTCGAAAAACAACTCAAAAATCCCAATGCAACCGTGTGTGCAGAAGGAGAGTTCAAAAAGCAAGGCACTCAGGCCAAAAAACAACTCAAAACACCTACTGTAACTGCGTGCTACGATAGGCAGAGTGTCAACAAAGTGGTCAAAATACCAAGAAGCAGTCGGTTTCCTAAAAAAGAAAAATCGGTGGACTCACTAGACCAAAGGGAGGTAAAGGAGCATGCAAACACCTAGCTAATGGTATTATGACTTAACTAAGTATATCCTCTGCAAGGTGATGAAATCCAAGTCAGACAATATAAGTAGGAAAGTCAAATGGCTAAAGTATCCCCCTACCAGGAGGGACACCGGGTACACAAACCGAGAAGAATGGCAACTAAGCTACCCCGTTCATGACACGTCCAGAAAGGTGAATCTGCCGCTTGGTCCTTTAACCGCAATATTCCCTATACAGGGATATTCCGAGAACTGCGAGAGGTAGCCCTTCGGTTACTGAATGGATTTCGGTATTCCACTCAAACTTCCGGAACCAATCTCACGACTTCAACCCTCCTAAGGGAGAGGCCCTCTGACAAACTGGTGGTGACCGTGTCAAAAAATACTAGGGGATTCTGGTTCCCTAAAGGACAACAACTATGTCTCACGTGTAAATAACCGAGGGGTGTTATTTGAAGCCTATCCCCTCGATCCTACCTAACTACAATATTCTTTTGGGTTCCTCAAATGAGGTTATAGTGTTTGTTGAGTTAGATAGATTTTAAGTCTCACTTTGAATTAGGGGATAGAGTGTGTGCATGTGAGGTTGTGAATCCTAAAGTAACAATAGCAATGTATGACAAACTTTGAAAAACTTTGAAAAACTTTGAAAAAACTTTGCAAACCCTTTTTTTTTTTTTTTGAAATCAACAATGCTAAAATTTTCTAAACAATGCTGTAAATAAAGGACAGAAATGGCTGTACGGCTGCAAGTGGGACAGGTGGCTGTGCAAGTGCAGAAAAAAGGGAGGCAAAGTAGCTAGGTTTCGGCGCAGAAACAAGGGCAAAAACTGTTCGCGGACCGCAGGTTTGAAGGCAACAGTCGCGCGCAGATCGTGGGTTTAAAGGTAACAGGCGCGGTCTAGGTCGTGAGTTTCGGGTTTACAGCGGCGGTCGGAGCATGCCTGTGTAATGAACAGGCGCGGTCGGATCGCGACTGTGAGTGGAAAAAATGTGGTCGGGGAACAGGAAAACAGGCTGACAGTGGCGAACTGGTCGCGGTTTAGGGCTTGAGATGCGCGGTCGGAGCGCGGTAAACAAAGCTGACAGCGGTGACCTGGTCGCGTATTGGGGCCTGAAATGGGCGATCAGGGCGCAGTAAACAAGGCTGAAAGCGGCGAACTGGTCGCGGATTGGGGCCTGAAATGTGCGATCGGGTCGCGGTTGCGGAAAGAAAAAACGCGGTTTCCGGCGGCCGAAAACGACAGCCGAAAGTACAGTACGGAAAAAATAACAGTAAAAAGAAACAGCGGAGTCGCCAAAACTGTAGCTAGGGTTTTCACCCTAGCTTGTGCTGATGAGCACCTACTAAGGAATCTGGAATCCTTGGTAGCAGTTCAATGAAACAAAAATAAACTGAAAAGTAAAAACTAAGCTAAAGCAGAAAAAGTAAATGACAGGAAGTAAAAGACAATAATGAAATGTGTAATGGTGTTTTTATTAGTATTACCTCCAATGTGGAGGTTGGTGGAGTCCGTTGCGCTGGTCCGATGTCGGTGGCTCCGAGCTCCGAGCTGCTCCTTCTCCTTCTCCGATGGTGGAAAATAGGCCAAAAGGGGTCTCAATGGTGAAAATAGCTTGATGGTAAGCTAGGGTTTCACGAGATGTTTTGGCAGAGTAAGGGTGCTTATGACTGTTGATGTGAAATGAGGGGTCTCCACCACTTATTTATAGTTTTTTAGTGGTGGAATGCTGGCCCATGGTTTTTGGAAACCATGTGGTTTAGGGCAGCTTGTTTAGGGTTTTTGCTGTTTTAGGGTTTTCCTCCTTTTTCCTCATTATTTTTATTCCTTTTCTTCCCTTTTGGGGATTTTTGCTATTTTTAGAGGAATTTTGGTTATTTTTGGAGGAAAAAGGGGTTTTTTGGCCTTTTGGAGGCATTTTAGGCCTTTTGGAGGCTTTTTAATGGGATTTTCAGGGAAATATGGTAGGCAAATGGACAAATGAGCCATGTGGTGAGGTAGATGAGGTAGTTAACCATTTTTGGGTGTTAACAAAAAGTGTTTAAGGAATCGTCCATTTACTGGATTGGATAATTCCTCACCTTCCAAATTCTGCAATATAACGATATTGTTCTCCAGAATCTTCAGAAATATGAAAGAACCAAACCACAAACTGTCAAATTTACCATGCTTACCTTTTTGTTCCTTTCTAGCATCCCACCTCAATACCATATCTCCATAAGAAAAAGTATTCTCTTTTATCCTCTTATCAAACCATTCCTTAATCTTCCTTCTATGTATTTGAGCCTTTTCCTCCACAGCTTCATGTTCATGTTGTAATTCAATCAATGCATAAACTCTCCTTTGAATATCACTTGCTTCCTCTAGACTATCTTGAAAGAATTTCATCACTGGAATACCTAGCTGAACCAGAAAGACCACACCAGTGCCATATACTAACTGAAAAGGAGAAGTTCCAATTGCTTTCTTAGTTGTTATCTTGTCTTCCCATAGTGCATATTTTAACATGGAATCCCATGACCTTTTATTTTTACTCAACAATTTCTTAATGATTTGAATAAGATTCTTATTGGTGGATTCTTCCAACCCATTCCATTGAGGATAGTAAGGTGTCGAATTCTTTAGGACAATCCCATTTTGTTCACAAAATTCAACCATAGATTTAGATTTAGAAGCTTTAGCGTTATCAGTTAGCAACTTATTTGGACAACCAAACCTGCTAAGAATATTTTTTGGAATAAAACTGATTATCAGCTTATCAATTTCATTTCTAGTTGGAATGGATTCCACCCATTTGGTGAAAAAATCAGTGGCTGTCAGTATCCATCTATGTTTTCCTAAGGATGCAGGGTTTATTTCACCTATGAAGTCTAAACCCCGTTGCTGAAAAGGAGCATTGACTGCAATGGGTTTCAATGGTAAAGGTAGAACCTTCTGTTTACCAACAAACTTCTCACAAGGAACAAAAACTCTAACCTACTGATATACATCAGAGAACAGTGAAGGCTAGTAATATACAGACTTCAGAATTTTATAAGTAGTAGCCTTCTAGTATTTGTGTCCCCCACAAGCTCCTTCATGTGATTCTAAAATTACTTCCTTAATATTTGACTTGTCTAAACATCTGAGAAAAATACCTCCTAGATCCTTCCAACACAACTGTTGATCTACTAAATAATATTTAGTAGATTTTAACTTCATTGACCTAACTTCTTTTTTCCTAGAAGTTTAGGGCATTTCAAATACAATAAGAAATGAACAATGTCTACATACCGAACTGCCTTCTCTTGGTTAGGTTGCAATTCTTCCTGTATAGGCTATTTTGTCATCAGATTAAGGCCTAAAGATTTAAAGTTTGAATCAGCCAATAACTTTTCTAGACCTTGACCTTTCACCAACTTAGTAGGCTTGATTTCTACATCATACTCCATTATCTTATCAATCCATTTTCCTTGTTTCCCTTCACTATCAAGCTGAGTCAAAATATCTTTAATGGCATCATTGGGAACATAAGCAATGACTTTTGAATGTAAGACATAAATTATGAAAAAATTTAATGCTTTTACCAGTGAATAAGCTTGTTCCTCCAAGGTACTGTATTTCAACTCTGAATCCCTGAGAGTCTTGCTGAAAAATGCAATTGGCTACTCCAATCCTTCATCATTTTTGTATAACAAAACAACTGCTATTGTGTCCTATGATGCAAAAGAAAAAGTTAGCAAATATTTGGAAAAATCAGGGCTCACTAACACCATTGCTTCTGTAAGAGCTTGCTTTATCTTCTGAAATGAATTCCTTGCCTCTGCTTTCCATTTTACTTCCTAATATTTCTTCAACATAGTTGTTAATTGTTTAATAGTTTCAGCAAAATTTGGTATAAACCAGCACAGAAAATTAATTTTCCCAATAAAATATTTCACGTCCTTCGTACTCCTAGGAAAATGGATTTTAAGAATGGCCTTGACTCTTTCTAGATCAATTTTGATCCCATCAGTTGAAACCAAATGTCCTAGTAGCTTACCATCCTGCATTTCAAAATGAGACTTTTTTGGATTTAGTGACAGTCCATACTTTGTACATTTTAAGAAAGTGTGTTTGAGGTGCTTTATATGTTCTTCATCAGACTGTGAGAAGACTGTAATATCATCCAAGTAGATTACAACAAACTTCTCCTTCTCCCCAACAAATGCTATATCCATAGCCCTTTGAAAAGTGACCCCAACAGTCATCAATCTGAATGGAATTTTGTCATACATGAAGTTACCCCAAGGGATAGTGAATGATATATTTTCTTGATCATCTGGATGCACTGCATTCTAGTTATACCCAGAAAATCCATCCACTATTGAAATCCTTTGAGCACTCACCACCTTCTGCAAGATTTGCTCAATTTTTGGTAATGGGTAATTATCATTCAGTGAGGACCTATTCAGATTATGGAAGTCTTACACACAACCTTATCTCTCCCTTATTCTTCCTGATAGGAACTAAGTTTTCTACCCATGATGAGTATCTAAGAGGTACAATGATTTTTGCATCCAATAATTTTTTAACCTCTTTTTCTATGACAGGAAATAATGCAGGATTGATTCTTCATAGTTTCTGTCTAAATGGTTTTACATTAGGTTTCAGAAGCACTTTATGCTGAATAATACTAGTGTCACAAGATTTTAAATATTCATATGACCAAGCAAAAATATCAACACATTCTTTCAACACTTTAATGTACCTTTCTCTTTTCCCCACTGAAAGTGCTTTGGAAATCTTCACTATCTTGAGATGCTCCTTTGTACCAATATTACAGTCCATTACATTCTCTTCTGAGGACTGCATAGATGATTTTAATGGAGCGTCATCTTTTGAAAAAATCCTCTCAAGGGGAACTAAACCCTTGGGAATAAAATTACCTTTCAGCTCAATAATTTTATGACCAGCAATTTCATTTTCAGAACACTCCTCTACATTTTCAGTTCCATCATCCTGCTCTTGATCAATTAAAGAATTAGAGAACTCAATAGTCAATTCTAAAAATATCTTAATCTCCAAGTCATCTTAAAAAACTCTCCATTGTTTGATATTATTAGGAACTGAAGGTCTATACCTAACTTCTATAGGATACTTTAAATGAGTTGTTTTGGGAATATTGAAATGAGTGGCTGCTAGAGAAAGTGAATCAGCAGTCTAGTTATGATCTCTGGGAATATAGAAAATGTTAAATGCAATAAATAAATTATCTGTCATGTTCCAAATCTCATTCCTATACACTCAACAAATCCTGCTTTACTTGATAATTTTCCCTTACCTGCTAGACAACTAATTGTTATACCAAAATCCTGTCACCATCATGTGATAAGAGCTTTGACATACCTATTTTCCCTTAATCCCAGTACTTGGAGTGGAAACTCATACCATTTGTCAATCTTTCACCAAAATGCTCAGAACTGCGCCTTCCCCTTTTCCCAAGAGAGGTAACTTGCTCGCACCGCCTATCCCTTGTTATCCACAAGTGGTGCCACCGCTTATGGCCCTTACACCATAAGCATTTCTTACCTGAACCTCTCTATCATTGAAGGAGAAAAGCGGTACCCTAGGTAAAATCGGAAAAAGAGAAGATTCTCGAAGCTTCTAGATCATGAGCCTCATGTCCTCTCTTATCCCTAACATTGTGGGTTAGTTGAGCTCGAGATCCCCCATCACAGGATCTTACAGGCCACCTCATCCACAATTCTCTCAACCATCCCTATCCATTGAGCCTTATAAATACAAGATCATGTCCATGGTTGAGGGGAGAACCATTGAAGTATTGCTATGATGTTGGATTGATTACTTGGCCCAAGCCATTGAAGAGCGTAGAGAGAAAAATTTGGAGCTTATGGGGATGAGAGTGCTTGGTTTCATGGAGATGCATGTCAACACTAAGGCTTAACTAGATGTAAAATTCTCCATTTTATCTTAATGCAAAGCTAATTTCCGTCCCACATTACTGTTGTTGTTTGATTTCACATGTATGTTGTTAGATTATTTAGTCACTAACATGGATCAGTAGATTATATTCTGGAAGCTTTTATGTGTTTGCTTGTTTAATTTAATTTTAGGTACATAAGGTTACTATTGAAGCATCATATTCCATGTATTTAGGGTGTCCAGGGAGTGTCTTCAACCTTTGTCCTTCATTTTTTCTAGATCTGAACCATTCAGACCAGTGGAACACCTTGCTGTCCACAGAAGGTGAAATATTCTAGCTAACAAATCTGGTGACTCCACTGGGGAATGAATATATGTATCAGTTGATCTGATCTTCCTCAATTTTCCAACTCTTGTCCGAATCCAGGCTCCTTCTCCAACTCTCTTTAGTCAAATCTTCTATCTGACTCAGTGGATTTTGGTTTGAAACTTCAAGATTTGTCTAGATCTCAATTATTGTCAACCTTTTATGCTCTTTCTCACTCTTAATATATCAGTTTTTTACCTTGATCTGGTCTTTTTCTGAATTGATCTGTCATTCTCCTTGATGTTTTAGATTTACATAGGGAACCGCGCTTGTGCCTTTGGCAAGGAGAGGTGCCACTGCCTGAGTCGATTTAGCAGTACGTGGTGCCACCACCTGAATCTAGTGAGCAAGGAGCAGTTCTACCTAAAAACTACCTGTCAGCAACTTCATCTGCGCGGTGCCAAGTAGGCCCTACTCCAGACTTTCTATTTTGATTTTTGTGTGTTTTTGGCTTACTTTTTGATGAACATTAAGTGTATTTTTGAAAATGAAGTGTATTCTATAGTCACTTTGATTGTTATATTCCCTTTGCATTCAAAAAGAGTTTATGTTTCTTGCATTGGATTTTGCATTATTTTCTTTGCTTGAAGCCTCTTGCTCTTTTCTGTAGATACCATTCATTGGAATTGGAAATATACATTTCATTTTCATGAGTAGGTTTCGGTTTTTTTTGGACTTGGAATGCATGAGTGATCCATGTTGTTTTGAGTCTTTCTTTGCTTGGGGTGATTCTTGTTTCCTTTTTCATGCTGATATTTTCAGTGCTTGGTAGGAAAGATTGGTTCTTCGTTTTCTTGTCTGTTTCAAAGAGAAGTTTTATTTTTCTCTCTCCTTTGCTTTATTCGAAATCTTATTGAATTATTTTCTTCTTGTTTTGTGCATGATTGTTTGAAATTATAGATCTTACTTTCATCAAGAAAAAATATTTGTTTTTATCTTTGCGTGCATTAGAGTTAGATTTGTTTGGAAATGTTAGTGAAATCATCTTTCCATTGAGTTTTTATGCGTCTTTTTCAAGCATGAAAATATAGGAAACATTTTGATTTATGTTATATGTTCTGTAGATCTCTTTCTTATTTTCTTTGAAGATTGTTTGGGGTGCATTGATATTTCACTTTTCGTTTGAAAAGATAGAAATTGCATTTGCATTTGGGTGTGCATTTTTTGGGAAGAAAAGTAAATCTCTCTCCCTCTTTTAAGTAGAATTTCATTGAAGAGGAAAACTTACATTATCATATACATCAGTGTGCATCTTCTTTAAATTCAATTTTTCACTCCATGGTTCACCTAAATGCACAAGATAAAATTAATGGTAGTACTAGGTTGTAACGTTCCCGACCCTCCGACCGAAAAAGAGGACACTACCATAGCGTTAACCATCCAGGATACCAGCCCCATGAACATGTACATGAATAAAAATGATGAAACAGAATGCTGAAATTAAGATGCATAGAAGTGGAACATACACAGATGCAATTATTTATCATACACAATGGAAGCAACATTCCTTCATAAAAGCATTCAACATGTTCATCACATTCATTAATAGAAAATATGATTACAGAAGCAAAATGGACAAGATCACTTATCTTATGAAGAACTTGTTCTGCAACCAGACTACATCACTGCAATGTTCCACCCAACCATAGGCCAGCATGCTCATTAGTCTCTCAGCAACACTGCCACCCCCGAGCTAGGCATGATTCTCCAAGGAATAAGGGAACAAGCAGGATTACACATAGTCAAGGGTTCACACATCACAGCCAAGCCAACACAGTTGGGTTTATCAGGCAATCAACGAGATAGCCAAGCCAACATGGTCAGGTTTATCAGGCCATCCATGAGTTGCGAAAGGCTAAATGATAAGTTGGTGAGCTCACTATAGAGCCAGGAACACCTACACCAGAACTAGCCTGACTTCTAAGACACCCACAGACACCCAATACAAGGAATCAGTCCCTTCTCTGCTACACAGTCCCTCAGGCCCTGCATTCCCTTTCATTGCTATTCAACACTTGTGGAGAAGAAATCCAGCCCTATAGCTCTGTTTGTGTCATTTCCAAACACACCAAGTTTATAAAGCAAAACAGGGGCCCATCCCTGCTCCCAACACAGTCTGAAGACCAACCATTACACTCATGCAATCATTAAGTTATCACAGCTTAAACAGGGAAAACAACCCCTGAGTCATTCTTGGCGCTATCGTGGCCAAAACAACTCCCAAGTGAATTACACAGTCCCAAAATGTATCAGTAGACACAACTCACAATATGGGGAAACAACAGTCCGTCCTGGACAATGAAGTCACTAGAAAAAAAATTACCCAACCCACATTGGGGAGCAAATACAGTCTCCCAGCCTGTGCGTGAGAAAAACTTGCGCTAGACCCTAAATGTAAAGGAAACCACAACAATCACAACGTAAGGGAGACCACAGTAACCTAATGAATCTTGAGGAGAATGGCAGCAATGATAACTCATGGGAAGAACAATGGTCCCAATATCAACATCAAAATGACAGAAAATTACATGGCCATACCAGTCTGTAAGGATATCATACAGTCGAAAACATGAATGGCCCTTCACAAGAACATTATGGATGAAAGAGCACGGCTCCCAACTCATTGTGTGAGTCAAAAACCAGGAAAAATCCTGTGCGTGAGAATAAAATGAATAGACAATGGTCCCTGCGTGAGGATGAATAGCTCCGCCCATGCGCATGGATGAACAGACAATGGTGAGAATGCGTAGTAGTCATTCTTCTGCCCAACGTGAGGTTCAATCCGCTGGTGGAGTGTGCGTGTGGGCAAGGACTGACAGTCCTGCCACACTCCACTCCCATCCATAACTGCCCCAACTAACAGCATAGCTTTTAATGGTGGTGGTTCGTTAAGATAAGGTGGTGACACAAGGATTTTCTCTCATGTCTCAAGGTTTGACATTTCCCCCACCCTTATCCTTGTGAAAATCATGCCCCTTCTCAATTTAGTTGCCGCGAACATAACTGGTCAGGTTCATTTAATTAAATATGCATTTTTACATGATAAAAAAACTTAATATGTATGCCGCGTGCCTCGATATACCATCAGTGACAAGTTCAACCCGAAACATAGCATAACCAATCAATGGTGGGGCCTTGGCCTCTAGCTCTGCACCATGATTAATACAATATATATCATGTACATTTAATGCAATGGGGTCAAAACTGGGGTGTTACATTCCCCTCCCCCTTCAATAGCACTGTCCTCAATGCTTTACAAAATTTGAAAAAAATGCTACATTGGTATCGCCTCAGTGTTCCACAGAATTGAACAAAAATGGATGTGCCAACCGCATGGCATCCTCCAGCTCCCAGGTAGCCTCTTCAGGCCCGCAGTGCTCCCATTGCACCTTTACCTAACCTATGGCCCGGTTCCGGAGCATTGTGACCTTCCTGTTGAGGATGCGTATTGGCTCGGTTCGGAACTCTCCCTTGGGTTCCACCTGAATCACATACAAATTTATCACATGGTTAGGATCATGTACATATCTCTTAAGCAAAGAAACATGAAAAAAATTATGAGCTCTAGGTCTAGTAGGCAATGGAAATCTATATGCAACTGTCCCTATTCTTTCAAGAACTTCAAATGGCCCACAATATCTTGGTGACAACTTGGCACAACTTCCAAGATTCAGGGAAATCTTCTTTGCTCTCACTCTGAGGTAAACATGATCCCCAACACTGAACTCCCTATTCACCCTATGCTTATCTGCATAGCTTTTCTATCTGTCCTGTGCTGCTTTCAGATTCTATCTGATCTTTACAACCTCTTGCTCCATTTCCTTGAGTAATTCTAGTCCAAGCACAATCCTGTTCACTAGGTTATCCCAATTCACTGGTGTCCTACACCTTCTTCCATACAAAGCTTCATACGGACTCATCCCCAAGGATGTCTGTTGTCCATTGTTATAAGCAAACTCTACCAAGTGTAAGTAATCTTCCCACTTGGTTGGTTTGTCCATCACGTACATGTGAAGCATATCTTCAAGCACCTGATTAACTCTCTCTATCTTCCCATCTATCTGAGAATGGTATGCAGTGCTGAAGTTAAGCTTTGTACCCAAATCTACAAACAACCCCTTCCAAAATTTGGAAGTGAACTTGACATCTCTGTCAGAGACTATTACCTTAGGCAATCCATGCAATTTGAATATCTCCTTCATGAATATCCTTGCAATGTCATCAATCTTATGCGTAGACTTAACCAGTATAAAATGCACTGCCTTAGTCAACCTGTCTACCACAACCATGATGGAATCATGTTGTCTCCAAGTCATCGGCAATCCTGTAATAAAATTCATGGAAATAACTTCCCATTTCCATTCTGGAACTGGCAAAGGCTGCAACAAGCCTGCTGGATGTTGATGCTCAACCTTTACCTGTTGACATTTCATACACCTTGAAATGTACTCAGCCATATACTTTTTCATTCCTGGCCAAAAGTACTGCTTTCTAGCTGTAGCAATTGTCTTCTGATATCCTAGGTGACCAGAATACGGAGTTTGATGGATTTCATCCATAACAACTCTCCTCAAATATGCTACATCTGGAATATAAATTCTACCTTTATAAGTGAGAATCCCATCTTCTTCCAATTTATATCCCTCATACCTCTTCTCAAGACTTTGCTATTGCAACTTGTCTTTTACCTGCTTGTACAATGCATCTCTAGCAGCATGACTAACAATCTACTGCCTCAAATCTGATTGGCAAATATTAAGAGATGCCACATGCATTTCTTGCATCTTCCTACTAAGTGCATCAGCTACCTTATTCTCTTTCCCTTTTATGTGCTTGATTTCGAAATCAAACTCACATAAAAATTCCAGCCATCTTGCTTGCCTAGCATTTAGAGTAGGCTGATCAAATAGATACTTCAGTCCACAATGATCTGTTCTGAGCTCAAATCTCTTTCCTATCAAGTAATTCCTCCACATTTTGAGGGAATGTACTATGGATGTGAGCTCTAGATCATGAGTGGCATAGTTCTTCTCATGCTCCTTCAGCTTTCTCGACTCAAAACATATCATGTGGTTGTCTTGCATAAGGACTCCTCCAAGCCCTTGTCTGCATGCATTGGTACACACCACAAAATATTTCTCTGGATCTGCAACCTTCAATACTGGTGCACTGGTGAGAAGATTCTTCATCTGCTGGAAACCTTCTTCACACCTCGATGTCCATTCGAACTTCATCCCCTTCTTTTGCAAAGAATTGATGGCATGTGCAACTTTGGAGAATCCCTCAATGAATCTCCGGTAATATCCTACAAGTCCCATAAAATATATTACATCTATCACATTTCTTGGAGTAGGCCAATTCATAATGGCTTCAATCTTTTTAGGGTCCACAGATATACCCTTTTCCAAGATAATGTGACCCAAATACTAAATTTTATCTCTATAGAAGTCACACTTGCTCAGTTTTGCATACAACTGGTGCTCCCTAAGCAATTGCAATATCAATCTCAAATGATCTTCATGTTCTTTCTCATTCTTAGAATAAACAAGAATGTCATCAAGGAAAACAAGAACAAACTTGTCCAAATATATGTTGAAGACACTATTCATAAGGCACATAAATGTAGCCGATGCATTTGTGAGACCAAATGGTACCACTACAAACTCATAATGCCCATACCTTGTTCTGAAGGCTGTCTTATGAATGTCTTCATCCTTGATTCTCACCTGATGGTAACCAAACCCCAAGTCAATCTTTGAAAATACCTTTGCTCCTCTCATTTGGTCAAATAGGTCATCAATCCTAGGCAAAGGATATTTATTCTTCACAGTAACCTTGTTCAACTGTCTGTAATCAATACATAACCTGAGTGTACCATATTTATTCTTTACAAACAGAACCGGTGCTCCCCAAGGAGACACACTCAGTCAGATATACCTCTTTTCCAACAACTCTTGCAGTTGCATCTTCAATTCTAGCATCTCCTTTGTACTCATCCTGTAGGGTGCCTTGGACACTGACGCTGCTCCTGGCACAAGTTCAATAGTGAAATCAATGTCCCTCTTTGGAGGAAGCCTTGGAATCTCATCAGGAAACACGTCCCTGAATTACTGTAACACCTGATAGTCCTCCAACCTAGGAGTTTCATCTATTGATGTCTCCAAAATATGAGCTGCATACAACTGGCAACCCTTCCTATAGAACTTCTTTAACTGCATTGCTGAAACCTGCCATACTAAAATTACCTTCGGAATACCTTTCACAACTACTAGGTTCCCTTTTTCATTCATGCATTCGAAAGTCTTATTGTAACAGTCAAGATTCACCCTGTGAGCTTCTAACCAATCCATTCCAATGAGAACATCATAGGAACCAAGCGGTAGGACATTCAGATCTACACACGTGACCAATCCATTCATGACCAATGGACATTTCTCTACCACTTCGCTGACCTTTCTCTTAGTTCCAGTGGCTAGTTGAACTAACCAAGACTTCCTATTCTTTACTTTCTTAAAAGCACAAATCTCCACTACTCTAGGAGTAATGTAACTGTGAGTAGAACTAGGGTCAATCAAAATAGAAATATATTGCTCAACAATCTTACCTGCTACTTCAACCACAGTTGACTGGTGATCTGCCTTGCGGTCCTCCAGTGCTGCATAAATCCTAGGGACTGCCCTTGCTACTTGACCCACTGTTTCTTTTCTTGAATGTTATAAGCTGGCCTTGCACTCTCATTCTCAAGTGGACAATTTCGGCTCATGTGGGGTCCTCCACATTTCCAACATTGAAGTGGTCCTCTATTTTGTTGTGGATCTTTAGGCTTTTCTCCTGTCACTCCAATTGGATTACCCACGGCTTGAGATGGCTGCTTCTACTGGTTCCTGAAGTTAGAAGGTTTGAAACCTTTGTTTCTTTCGTCAAACTTCTCATTCTTCTTATCCTTCCATGCCTTATGGTAATCAGGTTTACCTTTGCTTTGCTCATAGCAATACTTATCCTTCCTTATTGCTTCTTCAAGTGTTCTAGGCTCATTAAACTCAATTCTATCTTTGTAAGACTGAGGTAATCCACTCAGAAAATGCTGGACCTTCACTTTTTCATCTCTGATGTACCGGACATACCTCAATAACTCCAAAAAATTATTTGCATACTATTCCATGGTCTGCTATCCCAATCTCAGCTCATGGAACTCTTTAATCTTGTCATCATATTACCTATCAGAGAGGTATTTCTACTTGAAATACTTCTTGAACTGTTTCCACTTAAGTCTCCTTTCGCTGATCCTCTTTACTTTCTTGAAGTGTTCCCACCAAATGGATGCTCTTCCATTTATACTGAATATGGCAACTCTTGCCTTCATGTTTTCTGAATAATCATGCACTTGAAAGTACTTCTTTATCCCAAGAAGCCAAGCTTCAGCCTCTTGTCGAGTCTTTACCTCACCATCAAATGTAGGAGGTTTAGCTTTCCTAAATTTATCCCAAGAGTGATCCCTATGGTGTCTCTTTATTTTTCTTTTATGAGAAGAAGAACTGGAATCCCCGTTGGATTATTTAAAGTCAAATGATCCACTAGAATTCCTTCTCCTTCTCCTAGTACTGCTCTTACTGCCTTCTGGCCTATCTGTACCTCGTCCAGAGTCTATCTTTATTTGTAAGTCTGTCAAACTCTGCAACATTGCAGCATTCAACTAATGCTGCTCTTCCTAGGATTTGATCAAGCTTCTCATGGTGGATGCAACATCTAAGGGTGTCTCTTGGAATCTCCTTCCATTAGACTCTATGTCATCATTTTTGTTATGGACATTTTCTCCTATTGCATCTCAGGCACGCTCATAGGAATCCCGAGCATCATATCCATCATGGGTTCTCATAACTGAACCGCAACTTACTTGCCAAACTGCACTACCTGGAATACTTCCCTTGAAGGTGACTATGATTCTGCAAACGTGTTAGTAACACAACTGTTAGATGCATAATATTGATATAAATCAAAATCACTTACCTTCTCTTGGAATAATCATAAAATAACAAATTTTCCCAACACAAGATTTTCTTCATCAAAGAACGTCTATCTGAAGGGGACAACGGGGCTCAAGGGGGCTTGCCTCCTTGTGGCCACTGCAGGGCGGGTCGAGGGAAACACCCTCATTTTCTTTTGTTTTTTTGTAAATCATTGTTTTTTGTGCAATCTAGCACATAATATCACTGCCACTTTATCCTTCTCATCCCTGAAAATCCACTGAAAAACCGTTGAAAATACCTATGAAAACAATCGAAATTCACTAAGAAATCCCACTTGAAAAGTCAAAATTTCCCTATGCAGAATCGAGTCTCATTCCAACTAACAATCAGACGTTTCGGTGGTCAAAGCATCTAGCTTCCTCCGCTGTTCATCGGTGATTTGGTGTCTTGTGCATTGGGTGGTTAGTCATCTATGCAGCTACAACGGCGAACATTCAATCCACTAACCATCGTCGATGGCCAACGACTCGAAGACTTAGAAATTTTTTGAAAATTTCCCTTTTGTCTTCCTTTTCGTCATTGGATTGGTTCAATTCTCTTCTTTTTGTCGGCGAAATAGTTCCATCAATAGCTGCAACAGCAGCCCATCATCTTCGCTTTTCTCCCGATCGGTGGCCCAATCTATTGAGGCATAACTAGATCGGTATCATCAGTCTTTTCTCGTCGGAAGGCTTGTGCTCTAGGCTTCTGAAACGGCAACACACCAAACACTATCTACTTCCAATGGCTAATGTTTTCACTACTTAGAAAAATTTTGAAATTTCTTTACTGCGTTGGTGGTTGGAGGCCTTACCCATCAAACGCATAGCTGTCTAGCCATTCACAACGGCAGGCGCTCGATCAACTATGTTCCACCGACGGATGTCGAACACTTAGAAAAAATTTCACAATTTTCCTCCCAACTGTCCTCTATCGGGTATGCTTTCGCCTAGCTCTCCGCTACATCAGAAGTCCTTCCCGCGAAGTGTTCTGATGAACCGACAGTTCAAACACTTAGACAATTTGTGGAAGTTTTCTGTCATCAATTTCTGATCTCTGCTGGACAGAAAGAAATATTGCTTCTATCCCTGTATTTTCATGGTCCATTCAGGCCCATGCTGCAACATGAGCTCTGATACCACACTGTAACATCCCCGACCCTCCGACCGGCGAAGAGGATGCTACCATGGTATTAACCATCTGGGCTACCAGACCCATGAACATGTACATGAATAAAAATGCTGAAACAGAATGCTGAAAGCAAGATGCATTGAAGTGGAACATACACAGATGCAATTATTTATCATACACAGTGGAAGAAACATTCCTTCATACAAACATTCAACATGTTCATCACATTCATTAACAGAAAATATGATTGCAGAAGCAAAATTGACAAGATCACTTATCTTATGAAGAACTCGTTCTGCAACTAGCTACGTCACTGCAATGTTCCACCCAACCATAGGCCAGCGTGCTCATCAGTCTCTCAGCAACACTGCCACCCTTGAGTTGGGCATGATTCTCCAAGGAATAAGGGAACAAGCAGGCTTACACATAGCCAAGGGTGCACACATCACAGCCAAGCCAACACAGCTGGGTTTATCAGGCCATCAACGAGACAACCAATCCAACATGGCTAGGTTTATCAGGCCATCCAGGAGTTGGGAAAGGCTAAATGCTAAGTTGGTGAGATCATTATAGAGCTTGGAACACCTACACTAGAGATAGCCTGACTTCTAAGACACCCACACACACCCAACATAAGGAATCAGTCCCTTCTCTGCTACACAGTCCCTCAGGACCTGCATTCCCTTCCATTGCTATTCACGGGTTGTGGAGAAGAAATCCATCCCTATAGCTCTATTTGTGTGGTTTCCAAACACACCAGGTTTATCAAGCAAACCAAGCCCCCATCCCTGCTCCCAACACAGTCCAAATACCAACCATTGCACTCATGCAATCATTCAGCTGTCACAGCTTAAACAGGGAAAACGACCCCTGAGTCATTCTTGGCCCTATTGTGGCCAAAACGGCTCCCAAGCAAATTACACAGTCCCAAAATGTATCAGTAGACACAACTCACAACATGGGGAAACAACAGTCCATCCTGGACATTGAAGTCACCGGAAAAAAACTTACCCAACCCACACTGGGGAGAAAATATAGCCTCCCAGCTTGTGCGTGAGAAAAACTTGCACCAGACCCCAAATGTAAAGGAGACCACAAAAATCACAACGTAAGGGAGACCATAGCAACCCAACGAATCTTGAGGAGAATGGCGGCAACCATAACTCACTAGAAGAACAATGGTCCCAATCTCAACATTGAAATGACAGAAAATTACACGGTCATACCAGTCTGTAAGGAGATCATACAGTTGAAAACGTGAATGGCCCTTCACAAGAACATCATGGATGAAAGAGCACTGCTTCTAGCTCGCTGTGTGAGTCAAAAGCCAGGAAAAATCCTATGCGTCAGAATAAAATGAACAGACAATGGTCCCTGCGTGAGGATGAATAGCTCCTCCCATGCACGTGGATGAACAGACAATGGCGAGAATGCGTAGTAGTCATTCTTCTACCCAACATGAGGTTCAATCCGTTGGTGGAGTGTGCGTGTGGGAAAGGACTGACAGTCCTGCCACACTCCACTCCCAACCATAACTGCCCCAACTAACAGCATAGATTTTAATGATGGTGGTTGGTTAAGATAAGGTGGTGACACATGGATTTTCTCTCATGGCTCAAGGTTTGACATTTCCCCCACCCTTATCCTTGTGAAAATCATGCCCCTTCTCAGTTTAGTTGCCGCAAACGTAGCTGGTCGGGTTCATTTAATTAAATATGCATATTTACATGATAAAAAAACTTAATATGTATGCCGCATGCCTCAATATACCATCGGTGACAAGTTCAACCCGAAACATAGCATAACGAATCTATGGTGGGGCCTTGGCCTTTAGCTCCACACCATGATTAATACAATATATATATATCATGTACATTTAATGCAACGGGGTCAAAACTGGGGTGTTACATAGGTTAAAACTTTTAACAATTTGAGTGATAAGTTAGAGACGTGTTCGGGCATTGTTAATCATAGGAGTTGTCGTTACTTGTCCACATTACATCCCGAGACTCACACGGTTCTTCCACGTACCTTCGGTATATCGAACGGCCTTTCACATACCCTTGAGGTATATAGAAAGGTACTTCACATACTCGATTGTATATAGGAAGGCCCCTTGTGAACGGTTATGCCTTATATGACACTACTACCGATTTGAGCTCCCATGTACCTTGCGTATATTGGGAGACCCTTTTAGGAATCCTCAAACCATCTGAGTTATCCTTTTGGCCTGTCCTATGAGGTTCCTGACTCTTATCCACTCCTTTCACATGTTTTCTCATTGCTTTTAGTTTGAGTAGTACTTGCTTGTGCGTGGTAGTTAGGGGGTTATAAGAGAGTTTAGATATGGCATCCTCATCTGGGACTACCACTCAAGAGGCCCCTTTCCAAGGTGTACCTTTTGTATTCCCTCCAAGTGAAGGTACTGGTCCTACCTTTATTACCACTCTAAATATTCCTGGATTAACTATAGGATTACCATTCTGTATTTTTAACCCAGTAATTCCTATTACAGCTAATGTCTCAAATGTCACCTCTCCTCCAAGAGAGGATCAACCTCAACCTAATCCTGCTCCTTCTTCACCCATTGTTGCTTCATCCCTTTCTTCTTCTTCACTTGACCAAAGTTCTATGGTTAGTAGTCATATGGATAAGAAGAAGAGGAAAGGGAAGGGTAAGAAGAAGAAGGATAAGAAAGAGAAAAATATGCAACCATCTGCTCTTGATGGTGCTCGTTCTAAGTGAACAGCTGGAAAACCCAAGTTCCCTTGTAATCTTTTCAAGGGGAACCACCTTCTTAAGGAGTATCTCGGTCTCTCCCGTGTACAAGAGGAGTGGTCTAAAAGGTCCAAACCATCTGTTTCATCAACCTTTGATCATCATTTTGATGATACTCCCTCAACCAGTGACCCATTGGTAAAAGGTCATAAGGGTAAAGTCTTGTATCCTTGTTTGATATGCAAGGTTGTGCATCATACTTTTCTTTTTCCAAGCATGGATGAAGTTTCACTTTGGTTGGAAAATATTACTGATCATCAGCAAGTGATTCCAACAAGTGATAGTAAGTTATCCCTCGATTTCTCGCTGGTTGAACAAGTGATCAATTCAGTTTTATCTATGGTTGATCCCACTCTTCCTTTGGAGAGTGAATTTAAAGTGGTCAAGTCGGTGTCATTTCCACCCGATCCCGCTCTTTCATTGTAGAGTGTTAATACTGAAGTAGTCTCTTTGACCAAATCTTTGTCTTGTTCTTCTCTTCCAGTAGAGAATGAATTGAAACCTGTTGAAATCTATATTCATTTCCCCATGATGGGAATATTGTGACTATTGATCAGCTTTCTTTTGTTACACCTAACCATCACATTACTCCTAGTAATCAGACTTCCTTGAATGTGCCGTGTGTTCTTGTGGTTCCTTCCCCTTCTTCTAGTTAGCTTCTTCCCATCATAGGTAAAATGGGGGGCATGGTTCTAGTCTATGGAAATCATAATGGAGCTAAGCCTCTAGTTTTTATGAAATGGGGGCAACCTACCAACCTCTGGATATCATGTTGGGTAGGTGCAGGTTTTAGAGCATAGTTTACTTTTGGTTTCAAGCTTGTTAAAAAATAAAACCACTCCTCAAGCATAGTTTACCTTTTGGTTTCAAGCTTGCATAAAAATGAAATCATTCTTGAGCAAAGTTCCCATTCTATGTTAAGCTCGTTAAAAAATGAAACATATTCCCCTGAGCAAAGTTCCCATTCTATGTTAAGCTCATTGAAAAATGAAATAGCACCTAACCATCATGTAAGTTTTTCTTGAGAAAAGTTCCCGTTCTATGTCAAGCTCGTTAAAAAATGAAATAGATCTCCTTAAGCATAGTTTACATTTTGGTTTCAATATTGCATAAAAATGAAATCATTCTTGAGCAAAGTTCCCATTCTATGTCAAGCTCGTTAGAAAATGAAATGGATCTCCTCAAGCATAGTTTACCTTTTGGTTTCAAGCTTGCATAAAAATGAAATCATTCTTCAGCATAGTTCATTTTCTATTCCAAGCTCGTGAAAAAATGAAGTAGGTGTCCTTAAACATAGTTTACCTTTTGGTTTCAATCTTGCATAAAAATGAAACCATGTTCCAAGCATAGTTTACCCATTGGTTTCAAGCTTGTGTAAAAATGAAATAGATCCCCTTCCCTTGAGTCGAGTCTTCACTTTAGTGTTAGAACTTGAACCTTCTTTTCACCTGCCCAATTCTCGTTCTTCCTACTCCCCTGGTGAACATTTTCACATTAGTAACCAGGTTTTTAGGTTGGGTATGGAAGAAGAATCGTCAGATGAACCAAAACTTGGGGGGCATGCTGAGCCCCTAGTAACCATGTTAGGGGTAGGCTTCGCTAGAAATCATGCTGGGGGAAAGACTCTAAACTCTGTATATCATGTTAATGGGATTTTTGAAGCATAGTTTACCCATTGGTTTCGATCTTGCATAAAAATGAAACCAATCTTTGAGCATTCTTTCAACTTATCTTCGAGCTCGTTAAAAATAGTAAGATGGTGTTGAGATTACTTTTCATTTTTCGTGCTTTGGTTAAAACATGAAAAGTGGTTTGAGCTTAGTTTATTACTTTTTTGTGCTCTGGATTCAAACATGAAAAATGATAATGGAGTCCTCTTTAAACTCTTTTCAGGCTCCCTAAATACGAAAAGATTGTCGAGCAATATTGTCTTCTTCACACTCGTTAAAGTATTTGAAGAGTCGTCTATCCAATGGTAGGTTATCTCTTTTTTGGTTTGGATAGGACTACTTACAAAAAAGGAATACTCTATCCAATGGTGACTGGAAGAGTTCCCTAAGGTATGATTTTATACTTTTTTGGGACTTAGGGACTAAATCATACGAAAAAGGACCCCACTGGAGTCTTCTTTCGTATTCATTCAGACTCTCTAAACATGAATGATATCGAGTTTTCTTTCAATGGACTCGTTAAATTAAACATTTGGAGACCCATTTTGGGAACGAACCCCTCCTCTCTTAGGTTTGTAAAATATATGAGTCTGGACTTGTCTTCCGACAAGCTATATCGAGTGTTTGTTACCCTCTTTGAACTCGTAAAACCGAAAAGAGGCACTCATCAATCATGATGGGGGAAATGGGAAGGGAATAATCTTGTAAATAATTGCAGTTGTTTGTTGTTACCTTTGAACATGGCACTTGTATGCACATGATGTCAGTCAATTGGGTATTCAGCTGATCTCTATGACGATCCACTTTCATGAGTCATATCACTCCTTTGAGTCTTTAAAAAGAATGCATTGTCCACTGTTGCATTGTGTGTTTGTCCCATTCAGTCATGTTTCCAAGTATTTTTGTCGTGCCTCCCGATGTTCAAAGGGGATTTGAAGAAGTTTTACCTATGTAGTCCACACAGTCTTTGTGTCATTATTTTTGAGTCAGTCCTATGGCTACTACATTCACATCATTCCAGAACTATGTTCCAAGTTTCATGTCGTCGATGTGGGACTCATCATGGCCCTCCTTCGATGAGACTATTCTCATTGACATCAGCTCATCATCCAGGAAATAGTCTTAGAAACAATATTTGGTACCTTGAGATCTGTATGCCTTAATGACAGATTCTCTTGCTCTCGACATAGGTTCACATCATTGACCTTTAATCGATATAATCGACTGGGTTTTTGACATCAGGACATTTGTTCGCACTCAGTAGATTGTACTAGGGTACCTTGGGAATCATTGACATCAATGGTAATCTCCCTCGCACTTGTTAATGGTTCACATCATTGGTCGGTAATCTAGTGGTTTCTACCATGTTCGACTTCAGATCATTGTAATCACATGGATATAATTGTACTTTGTGGAAGATGAGATGAAGACCCTAAGTATTTGTTTAAAGGGATCATTGCTTTTCCCTAGGTTGAGATGGAGTTTTGTATATCTAGCATGGATCCACATTTGTATGGTTGTGGATATGCTCAAATTTGCGTCTGTATGACATAGATATACATCGTATGTCTGGTATCTATGTCCAAGTTTGAGTCCTCTAGCACATGGTTCTAAGATGTATTCTAGTATCCATTCTTGTTGATTCCTCTCATGGATCTACCTTGTATTGGTCTACAGCCATGAGTTGGTTATTTGCGTCTATGAGTCAAAATATTGATGTACTACAGATGCCTACTTGACAACATGCTCCGATCGAGCCGACATTTTCACCTCGTAGCAATGACTTGTTCTCTCAAAGCTCTTGTTTATCATATCCCTCTAAGACTCATGCTTTGGGGGAATCCTGTTATACCAAAATCTTGTCACCGTCATGTGATAAGACCTTTGACATACCTATTTGACCTTAATCCAAGAACTTGGAGTGGAAACTCATACCATTTGTCAATATTTAACAAAAATTCTTAGCACCGCGCCTTCCCCTTTTCCCAAGAGTGATACCCTGCTCGCATTTCCTATCCCTTATTATCCACAAGTGTTGCCACTGCTTATGGCCCTTATTCCATAATTGTTTCTTACTTGAACCTCTCTATCATTCAAGGAGAAAAGTGGTACCCTAGGTAAAATGGGAAAAAGAGAAGATTCTCGAGTCTTCTAGATCATGAGCCTCATGTCCTCTCGTATCCCTAACATTGTGGGTCGGTTGAGATTGAGATCCCCCATCATAGGATATTATAGGCCACCTCATCCACAATTCTGTCAATCATCCCTATCCATTGAGCCTTATAAATACAAGCTCATGTCGATGGTTGAGGGGAGAACCATTGAAGTATTGTTATGCTATTGGATTGATTACTTGGCCCAAGCCATTGAAGAGCATAGAGAGAAAACGTTGGAGCTTATGGGGATGAGAGTGCTTGGCTTCATGGAGATGCATGTCAACACTAAGGCTTAACTCGTTGTAAACTTCTCCATTTGATCTTAATGCAAAGCGGATTTCCGTCCCACATTACTGTTGTTGTTTGATTTCACATGTATGTTGTTATATTCCTTAGTCACTAACATGGATCAGTAGATGATATTCTGGAAGCTTTGATGTGTTTGCATGTTTAATATAATTGTAGGTACACAAGGTTACTATCTAAGCATCACATTCCAAGTATCTACGGCGTCTAGGGAGGGTCTTCAACCTTTGTCCTTCATTTGTTCTGGATCTGAACCATTTAGACCAGTGGAACACCTTACTATCCACAGAAGGTCAAATATTCCATCTAACACTAATTCAGAGTCGCCATAGACAAAAATATGTTGAATGCCCATATCTTTTGCAGCCTTTAATCCCAACAGCAATGCCTCATATTCTGTTGTATTGTTTGTAGTGATAAACTCCAACTTATACATCAAACTTACTGATTCACCACCAGGAGAAATCAATAGAATACCTGCTCTTGCTCCCTCCTTGGATGAGGAGCCATCAAAATACATTTTGCACAACTCATCTTTTTGTTCTACAGAATGCTTGACTAGTTTTTCATTCTCCACCTTTAACATACTAGTTGTATTGTCATCATTGAAATGTAACCTACAAGAACCCAAATCTTTTTCTACAGCATATAAAGGATGATTTGTTGGATTCCTATCATCAGTAACAATGTAAGAAAACTGCAATTCTCTATACAACCTCCTATTTTCACCTCCAAAAACATGAATTGTTGCATATGAAAAATCCATCTGCAAGGTACCCCCTACCTTCTTAGCCCAAGACCTAGAAAGTAACATTCCAAATTTAGGAGCAATATCTGCCACCACAACATCCATGATGACACTCTTCATGGGTAACTCTATTAAATTTAACAACCCGAGAATCAAAAGCATATAAATCCTGATAGGGTTTTGTGATACTTAACCCTAAATCCTCCATAACTTCCTTAGGCATCAAATTGTGTGCAGCCCCAGAATCAAGTAAACAATTGTGAATCATTTAATAACGAGCATTCAATGTTATATATAAAGGTGGAGATTAACTTGAATCCTTTTCAGTTTTATCAGCTAATGCAGAACCAATGAAAATTCTAGGATGTTCTTCTTGTAGGTTTACTTTATCTGATGGTATTTTATTAGCTGTTGAACCCATCATTTTCAAAATTGAACTCTTATAACCAGGATTTTTTTATCAGCTCAGTAAATGGCATTGGAATTTTAATTTTGCACAACTCATTTTTGAAATTAAAATTCTGTTGATTCTTATTTACTTCTTCAACTTCAATAAACCTTTCTAGATGATCCTGATTCTACCCTTTTTCTTGTATTTGACTGCCTGATTGTTTAGGAGGAAGAATTGCTTTCCTTCTAGTGTTTTGAGCAACCTGCTTTGGTCCTGACCTTAAGAAAATAGTTCTCTTGGGTTTAGACTGGAATATCTCTGTTGTTATCTCAAGACCTAAACCATTCTCTGTCTGAAAAATATTTGCATCATAATATTCAGAATTTAAATACTCTTCTTCAATTAAAAAACCTTCTGTCAACAATTTCCCAAAATGATTTATATCTTGGTTTGTATCTTGAAACTACTAATCCTCCTATGCTTCTCCTTCATCAATGAAATTTTTTTGGAGAGGTGGTCAGAATTATTAGGGTTTCTTTCCCCTTCTTGAGCGGGCCTATTCTTATTCTTCTCCAATTCCAATTTGGTTAATTTTGCTATTAGAAATTTTACTAATTTTTCCATTTCATCAATTCTACTATCACTTGATTGGGATGTTGAAACTAATGGAGCAACCTCCTTTTTACCTTTTATGTGATAAGTTTGTTGATATGAATTCACTTTCAATCTATTAGAATCTAGAATATTGGATTCTACCTATAATGCTACTTCTTACATGTTCAATAGACTGGCTAGTCTTCTTTCTCTCAGGTGTAAAGAAAAATCATGATCAAAAGGATTTGCATAGGTAAGTTTTGCTGAAGTTTTGGAGGGTTTGATTTTTTCTGGAATTCTACCATACATCTTGTTAAATAGTTTAGAAAAGTATTCTATGGTTTCATCATTTTTCCTCCTCAGGGCTCCAAATTCTGTAGTATAGTATGTATGATCCTTGGTATCACCCCACTTCTTGATGAAAAAATCCTGAAGATCCTCTATCAAGGTAATTGAATTTTTCGGCAACTCCTTGAACCACTTCCTAACCTCTGTATGTATGATCCTTGGTATCACCCCACTACCTCATGAAAACATCTTGAAGTTCCTCTATCAAGGTAATTGAATTTTCTAGTAACTCTCTGAACCACTTCCTAACCTCCCCATCCAGACTCTGCACAAACATTCTCATCCATACATCTTTTGCTTCAATGTTTTGGTTATCTGCATAACTGAGAAATGCATCCCAGTGTTCCTCAATTGTTGTCTCACCTTTCCCATTGAACCTAGGCAAGTATTTTTGGTAATCTCCTCCAGGAAGAACATTTAAGGGCTAAGGAAGGACTAGTGGAGCATACCTATCTTCCAACATCCTATCCATCATATCTAATGGAGGTTGCTGATCTTCCATTGTGAAGCTACTAGGATTTTATAAAGGCAAAGATTTGTTTACTAGTCCGGTGCTTGGATGAAAAATACCTTTGTTGTTTTTGAACTGGAACAATGGGATTTTTCCAGGAGATTGATTTTTTTCCTTTTTAAAGGATTTATGATCAGTAAATATTTGAAAACTTCTAACAAGTATAGAAGGTGTTAACTAGGATGAATCTTGTTTTTCTTCTTTGGAAAATGAGAAGGGTGAGAGTAGGTCAAATTGATAAGGCCCACATAAATCTGGGGATGACTGTGATTTATTAATTTTCCTAGATTCTTTCAATATTTTCTCTGGGTCTAAGACACCCAGGTGCAATGGTGAAGTAGGTCTCCTTCTTGTCCCAACCTTCCTAGTAGCCACTGTGAAAACTGTTTGGTGAAATGTAGTCTAAATGATTTACTGGTTTCGTCCACCTCTCAAAACCAATTGAATAATAAAAACCTAGGGAATGTATGCTTCAGCTTCATCCCCTGCAACGACGCCAAATATGTTAGTGCCATAAATTGTTCCAGACTACAAGATGAACAATAAAACACAATCTATAAAATGAAACAAAGTAAAACTGTCTTTTTGTATTGTTTTGGTTTGAAATTTTCATAAACAAGAGGGTAACATAAAACAAGATAAAACATGTAATAAATCATATAAATATCAGAGACTGAGATGAACCATATATAACAAATAAAACAGAGAGAACAAATAAAAGTGACTGAGTTTCACCCACAACCTACAAGCATTTCATGAATAAGACATTATATAGGAAACAAAATTGCACATTGAGTTATTTAACAAATCATAAATGTAACCAGTAATGAAAATAATGTGGGCTTATTAGTGATATATATCATAATCAGTCTGGAAAATTACATGAGAGTTTGGATCTTAGCTTGACATAATAGCTTTTGAGCTTCCCCTTGCAAAAAACTCGAACCCTCCTACCATCTAATTCCTTTATTTTATCCTTCTTCCATCCCAAAAAACAATTGCTTAATTTCCTAACTAAATTTAGGTCAAGTCCTAATAAATGTAAAAATAGTTACTTAACTACATAACTAACTTCTAGGTACAAGTCACGAAACTAGTACAAAATTATTGTTTTACAAACTACACTATTAATCTTTACAAAAATTGACTATATGACACCTGTTAGAAATGATCTTTTAAATATTTTTGGCTGCATTAGCCAGAAGTGCTATCCCTTCTAAAGTTTGTGATTTTATTTTGGTTCTTTGTTTCTCAGCTTCTAAGTCTTCAACCCTCCTTGACAGTTCTTGATTATGTTGAGTTAAATCTTTAATTTTCTAATTTAACTCCTGAAATTTGCTTTGTGTCTCACTCTTCCTTTTTAACACTTCCTTTGAAACCACAATAAAGTCCTGATAATGGGTGTGAATATATTAAATATCTTCTCTTAACCTCCTATTTTCCATGACCAAACCTTCATTTGTTTCATCAAAAAATCAATTTGATACTTGTATTGTTGAACTGTCTTCTGAAGATTTTCATTCTCTGAGTCTATGAATTTTCCTTCTTGGAATGAAGAAGATTCCTCGGATAACCGAGGAATATTTAGTTTCTTGAAAATTTCCTCATCATCTTCTTCATGCTGCTTTGTTACTGCTACAGGAACCTTTTGAGATTTTTTTCCCTTAAAACTAGAATATTTGGGTTGTTCTTCAACTATGTCTTTCACTAGATAAGGCTTCACAATGACTGAATCTTCTCTCTTACTATCTACCTAATTAGAATTGAGGTCTTCATATTCTTTTAAATATTCTCGATATGAGGAGTCTTCTATCACAGTAACCTACTCCTTAGCCAACTTTGGATTCAAAAGCTTTTTCATATTTAGTCTTAACTTGTTCTTTGGTCTTGTTTTGGGTCTCCAATTTGACTCACCTATCATTGCATAAGACCTGCCATGAAACTTTAGACTAGAAATTAGTACACCTTCACTTTTTAATTCAACCATTGAATTTCCTTTAGATTTTTGTAATGGGTCTCTGTATGTTCTCCATTCAATATCAACTGGAACAGAAGCATCTACCACATTTTCTTGGATAGCATTGACATCCTAATCAAGATCAAATGATTTCTTTTCTTCTTCTTGTTCTAAAACTCCTGCCTGGATTTCTCCCACATCTTCAGAAATTTTTATCTAGTTATCTTCATTAATCTATCTTTCCTCTCCACCTATAGGTTCTTCGAGCTTCTGAGCTAAAGACTCCACTTGAGCATTCTCTTTTGTTGACTCAACAATTTCTTCCTTCTTCAATCTTTTAACCAGACTGTGAATTTTATTTATTTGTTTCTTTTTTTACTGGTCTTCTTTTTCACTCTGAAACTCTGACCAGAACAAGAAATAGCCCCAAGTTTTACCTTTTTTCTGAAGCATAGTATAAATAATACGTTTTATCAGTCCATGATGGAAGATAGATTGCTTGGTATGATCTTGATGTCCCTTTACCTACTTGAAATTTTCTGCAGGCTCTTTATGAAGAAAAAAGGAAGATTCATCTTCGACTCTCAATTTATATGATGTAGAAATGTGATGGGGTACCTAAAGACAGAAGCAAATCCATCTTCACAAGTTATATAACTCTGTAAAATATTAATAGGCTCGTTCCACTCAAGTTTGAAATTCTGTACATGCACACCCTTGCCCCAATCTGCTACAACCTCGGGCAATTGGAAATCCTCTGAATTGAAGGTAAATGGCACTTTTTCAAACCAAAATTCACTCTCATCTACAATGTCTGTTGCTTCAGCTATCAACTCTCTCGTTAACTCAATTTTAAGGGTATTGAACAAAACTGTATCTTTCTCTAACCCTTGGGCAAATCCATATGATGCTTCAGAATGATAACCATCCATTTTTTCAAAATACTTAAACCAACCAACTTTCTAGAATAATTTTGCACATTCAGGAAAGCTTTTAGCACAACCTATATGAGAAGGCTCAGCCCTGTTGGTTTTGCCACTCCTCTTCATCTCTTTGCACTAAACCCTAACTATATATTTCTTTCAACAAATAGTTAAAACTATCTTGAAAATATCTCCCTACAGGAATAGACTAAAGATTGAGAAAAATCAGGATCATAACTTGCAATTTCTCAAGTACCCTTATCAAAACTAACCCTCTGTCAATGAAAATCACAATTCAGTTAATGTTTTCTATATCCATTTGCATACCTATCACTATGATGATTTGTAATGGTGAAAATATGCTTTCATGTCCTCATTCACGTCAGACAGACCTCCACAATTCCATGTTCGACAACCACGATTACACCCAGGTCATTTAATATTTTTTTCAAATTAGAAAAAAAAGGTGAACGCACGATCTTCTTAGCTTCTCATACGCCCATCAAATTCGATACTAGCTTTGAACAAAATCCATGGATGTGCTATCATAAATGCTTAAGCTACTTCCAATCTTCCAGACTCAGGATAGCTGCGATTTACCTGCATAATCCTTACCTAATCATGTACACTTGTCATAATGATTATGAGGTCTATACATGTATCATTTAGTCTTTACAGATGTAAAAACCCATTATTTGCGATTTTGAACAACCAACAAGCTGATATTATAATTTCTTAAGTGCCTCGATTTTCTAGTAGGGCTTTAGTTCATTGTCCCTCCATTTTGCACCACAGGAATATGCCTGACAAGTATTTTTGACACATGGCTCCAAAACAAAGGGTTAAGTAATATGATTCCAGTCATATCAAACCTTATGGTAGATTTTTTTGACTTCTCAGAAAAACATACACCTAATAAGCCCATTAAAACTATAAAACCAACAAAATAAAGTAATTTCAAAAATAAATGACATGGAATTAAATAAAAATATGCTCATGATTCTAATACCCCAAAACTAAACTAAAAATTAAAAGAAATATTAAAAACAATGCTTTGGAAATAACATGTAATCTGGAAACAAATCCTAGCTATAACACCTAGATCTAGTCAATTTCTTGAAGGTAATGCTGCAATACTTCCCTTAAAGGTTTTCCTTGTTATTATTGCAGAATAACCTGTAAAACATTGATAATAACAAGATAAATATGATAGCATACAAGATAATAAACTAGATCTATGCTTGTGACCAAGGAATCAAACAATACATAGAAATGATATAGTAAATATGGGAAAGAAAATACATTTTTTATTAGAAATGATTGGAGAGGCTACAACCTTCATTCCTTGGTTTTGAGAGTTCCTTCCAATGGCTCCTTGCCTCCAATAGGTCAAGAATTATTTTGATAGAGTTTGGGTATTCAACACAATCCTTCCTCCTCCTTCCCATGATAGATGAGCCAGTATTTAAAGGAATAGAAGGATAGGAATGGTTGAGGAAATGGTGGATGAGGTGGAATGGAGATCCAAAAATGAAGGATCTCAAGATCCATGAGGTCCTAAACCATGGGGATGAGGCTCCATAGAGGTGATATTTGAGAAGCCTCTTGAAGCTTCCTTTTTTTCCTTTAAAACTCAAGCACTGTACTATTGCTGAAGAGAAAAAGAGGTGTTAAGGGGGTAACTCCCTTTTCATGAAGAAAAGTAGTGGTGGAACCTCCCTTTTCACATGTAAAAAGAGCGTTACTGGCTCAAAACAAGGAAAAAATGCAAGGGAATAATTTTCTTCTTTCATTTCTCTAGGGAAAACTCTGAGGGGCTAGAAAAGGCAAGTAAATGCATATCTCATAACATGATGGTTATGATATTTCATTGTAATAGTTTTCAAGGTCTTATTGATTGCCTCTACTTGTCGACTCTCCTAAGCGTAGAAGGAAGATGAATGATCTTGGATAAACCCTATCATTGTGGTCAATTTAGTCATCATGTTGTTTTGGAAGTGACTTCCATGGTCAGTGACAATCTAATTTGGAATCCCAAACCTAGCAATAATCTGGTTGAAGGTGAAATATTTTTTCTTCTCACCATCAGCCTTAAATGTAGGCCTTCCCTCTTCCCACTTTGTAAAGTAGTATACAACGACAATGATATACTTATGTCCCTAGTAGACCCTAGGTTTCACAACATGAAATCAACCCCCAACTTGGTGAAGGGCCTTACCGCAATGATGGGAAAGAGTGGATGGGGGTGTGACCACATTTTTCTAGTGTAAGGCTAACACGGATGACAACATTTCACAACTTGCACACAATTATTAAAGACAGTGGGCCAAAAATAATCAGCACATACAATCTTGTGGGTCGTTACTAACCCAAACAAATAATTATAGGAATTTTGGGGTCTAAAATGGGCCTTATAAGAAAACGTGCCAACAATAAATTTTGTGAGTTGGAATTCAAGAACCAATAGAGTTTCAATAAAATGAGTCAACCATAATGGTTGAATTGACATATTTGTCATAAAAGAAAACTATTTTTTTGTTCATATTTTTGACATATCTCCCTTTGTTTTTACTCAAATTCCAAGAGGGAGAGCTATTTGGATGTAGAATTTAATTCTACATCCAATGAGTACCCACACTGCATACTTTTGATAGACCTCACTATCCCAAAAACAAGAAATGCCTGAAAAAACGTGATGATTCATGTTTTTTCAGGTATTTCTTGTTTTTGGGGTAGCGAGGTATATCAAAAGTATGCAATGTGGGTACTAATTGGATGTGGAATTAAATTATGCATCCAATGAGCCCTCTTGCTCAGAATTTGAGTAAAAAAGCAGGGAGATATGTCGAAAATACGAACAAAAAAGTAGTTTTTTTATTCTTCCTCCAAAATTAATAACTATTATTTTATTATTTTCCTTAGGAGGCCCATTTTAGACCCCAAATTTACTCTAATGGACCCCCACACGCTCTGGTGTAAGAATCATTTAGGACATGCTCAGCCTCATTATGGGTGAGGCACCGATGCAAAATAGAATCTACCCCTCTTCTATATAGTGTATCACCAATGATGAGGTAGTTCTTCGCATTCACTCTTATCTTGCATCGATATTCCCACAAGAATATTGCAGAACACTTCAAATTCTGGAGATACACGAGGATATTTATGTACCAAGGATCTGAAGTCGAAATTAATAATATGTACTCATTTGGGAATGACTCATCTTTTACCAATATAGTTTCTTCAGTCGAGCATTCTGAAATAAATTCCACAAACACTAAGGAATTTTTGGATTTGGAGGACTGGACATACAGGTCAAACTCTTGGAGAATGACGATCCATTTTTTGAATTTTCCCCTATTATTCATTAAGATAAAACATATTGGAAATGATTTATATTCATAACCACCATGGTTGTCCTCAACAAGATATAGTGTCTCAACCTCTAGATGACATAAACTATCACCAAAGCAATTTTCTCGATGTTAGAGTACCTTAGTTCAGGACTTGCTAAAATGTTACTAAGATAGTAGACAAGGTGCTACTGGAAATTGTCATCTTCCTGAACAAAACCTCTCCTATCGTGGACTCAGATATGGCTATATACAATATAATATTTATTGTATAGTATGTCAGATGCAAGAGAGGAGCTAATAGAAGTGCCTTCTTTAATTCCTCGAACAATTTTTGTGTGGCTTCATCCAAAAGGAATGGGGTTTCCTGCTTAAGTAAGAGCGTGAAACCCTTTGTGATCGTGGCATAATTAACTACAAATCAACATAGAAAAATGGATTTTCCCTGTAGACTTTGTAACTTCCTGATAAATTGAGGAGGAGGACAATTTACAATCACCTAAAATTTCAGTGGATCCACTCATATACCTTTATTCAAAACTATGAATTTGAGTAACCTCCCTGAATCGACATAGAAGACACAGTTATGGGGATTTAAGTGGATCTTATAATTCCTGCATCATTTGAAAATAAAAAAAATATTATTTGGATGGTCCTTCCTTTTTCAAGAATGGGCGGGCATATCGTTGAAGTACAGTTTGACAATATGTTTTATGTTGTGGAAGGAAAAGTTCATTTCCCACTGAAAGGTAGTTCCAACATTTTTTAAACCGATGAGCATTTTCTTGTACACTAAAGTACTCCAAGTACAAATAAATGTGTTTTTTTGCTGGTATTCCAGTTTGATTTGAATTTGATTATACCCCAAAAAAACACCCATAAAGGAAAACACCTCATTACTCACACAAGCATCGATGATTTGATCAATGAAAGGAGTGGGGTAGTTCTCTGTGGGACAAGAATTATTAATATCACGCAATTCCGTACAAATGCACATGGTCCCTTGTTTTTTATCTACCTGAACGATATTTCACACTCATTCCATCAGAGATATCGGGTAGATAAATCCAACTTTTATCAATTTTTCCACCTCAGCCTTGACAGTTGTTGCTTTCCGCGGATTTACAGGTCTCAGATTTTGTCGAACAATTTTTACATTAGGATACATTTGGATTTCATGTTCTACTATTGATGGATCAATCCTTGACATATCCTCATATGACCAGGCAAAGACGTCACAAAATTCCTTAAATAAGGAAGTATAAATAGCAATATTTTTCGGAGAACAGTTTGCACCAATATGTACATTTTCCACAACATTAGACTTCACAAATATATTGATTAGAATTCTGGTAGAGATGTTTTCCATATTCCACTAAGAAAATATCCCCTCCTTAGGTAAAGGATTGACGGGAATATCAAAACTTTCTCCTAGTCTCACATGGAGCTCTGAGTTTTCTATCTTGCTTAGTTCTAGAAGGAAGAAATACTTTTGATGGAGATCCTCACAAATTTTCTCAAGCCCACACATGGCATCCAAAATGGATTTGTTAGATGGAAAAACCATATTGAAACAATAATAGGAATATGTCGATTTCTCTTCCCATGCAACCAAATAGGCTTCATCCTGTAGAAATTCAGGCCTGCAGTAGATTAATTTCACCCACAACAATTAGCAATTGATCATGCAAAATTATCAACAATGGAGACTGAATATGGAGTTGTAACACAAAATTATATTAACTAAGTGTACAATAGCCAACCCTATAATAACATAGGCTGCTGAATATATAGAATACATGAGAAAATCGAATGCATAAGGAAGCATCCAAATCTACCATAAAGCAGGCTTACCCAAAATAGGCAAATCCCCCATAGGTGTAAAAAGCTGATCCCAAATCTATCAAGGACCCCACGAATTAGAAAGGGCGCATGGGCAAGGTAAATAGTGGTAAAATGGCAGCTCATACATGATTTTTCATGGAGGAAAGAGTGGAGGAGGAAGAGGCAACAAAGCTGATTCACCTCACCTAGTCTTGCTTTCCTATGTGCC
>LPNX010007146.1:238127-277341 GCA_001517045.1 Pseudotsuga menziesii | reverse complement strand
CTTGAGAGGCCCTTGTCACCACAAGCGGAGGTTCGAAACCAATTATTGTGGCCCTCAGCTTCAACGCGTATAGCGACTGTGCTGTCTGACCCCAACCTGGTCGGGACACATGCAGAATAACCTCTACACGTACCCCCTTGATATCCTAGGTAAGGTCACTAAGGTCACCTCGATATAATCAATGCTCAGGCGGACAGTCGCAGGCGGGATTGACCGTATGGGCAGGGTAGCAAAGCCCGAATCTCCCGAAAGAGCCCCCAGATACGAATACAATCCTAGCTATATCGCCGGTGCTACACAGTTACCAACCAGGGGTTATCCCGATCAACAACCGCTCACACTTCCTAGTGCTTGACTCCCTTTTGAGAGGAGCTTCCTGAGAACGCTGGTTATATAAAGGATTTCACACACTCCCTGGACAGACACCTAGTTGTTGTAGTTTAGTGATCTTGGAGAATTAACTTTCAATGAACTATTCCAAGATCCTAAAACCTAAGCTTGTTGGTGCACCCTAAAAAGAAAAGAGTGTAATCCATTTTATTTAGCGTTGATTTTAGTTTGGCTTTATTTACTCAAAAATAGGATATGGTCGTGCAACTAATGGTGTTATGACGCAACAAGAAGTAAAATGCACACCTAACAATCAATTCAAATGCATTGTGTCCATGAAAACAGGGTATGCGTACTATGTGAATGCACAATTTCTTCTTCAAATGCTGAATGCAAATTTCCCTATATGAATTCCTAAATATTACTCCAAAGAAAATCTAGATTTAATGCAAGTACAATGCAAAATGCATAATGCAATGCATGATGATAAGCAAATATTTAGGATTTTTTGAAAATAAAGAGATACAAAAAGCAAGAGAATGATTCTAACCACCCCAGACTCTGCAAGTACACATAAACAGCATTCCAGCAAAGAACTAAGGCAAAAGGACTCTAATGCATTAATCTCAGACAAAAAATCAAAGATGCCATGACAAGAACTTTCCTAAAAAAAATTTAGGCTAAAAAAAAACGTTTCTGGTCAAAAACAGAGGCCTTAACAGACTCAGGAAGGAGACTTAGCAACTAACAGCATTCACCCAGCAATCCACAATCTTCCACAAAAAGGTAAAAACCAGGGTATACGCGACTGTGCGCAGTGAACCCGTGTGTATACGCGGAAATTCCAGAGGAACCCGCATGTATACGCGACTGTAAATGACAAACCCGCGTACAGGAAGAAAAAGATGCAAAAAATTCAGGCAAACAGACAGGCTGAGACTAAATTCACACCAATCAGGCTCTACCAGGCATAAATGCCCCCATACCCGACACAGAAACAAGAGAGAGAGAGCACTTCAAATACATTGAATGCCAAAATATCAACCCCCAAAGGACAATTACTAGGAACTCCCCAGCGGAGTCGCCAATTCTGTTACGGAGAGAAATTCCTATGGCTTGGGATACCACAACAGACAGCTAGACTCCAGAAATCAATCTTTCCCAATATGAAATAGAAATAAAAGCATCTAACACTAAAGGATCGAACCTCGTACCTTATTCCAGACGGTTGAAGTAGATCCCCGTTGAGCTTTCCAATCTTCAGCTTTAATTGTTATAGCACGTCCTCAACAACAAGTAAACAATACAAGCATACTATATTTCATGGTGTTAGATCTATTCTAGCATATATAATCAATAATGTATAAGCATTTGACATATTCCAATGGATGCAACATTCATTCAAATACACATTACTGGACAGGAAAAGATATTTCCATTAATATGAATCAGAGATTACAAGTGACAACCTCTGACGGCACGTCTGCGAACCGGAGAAACTGAATCCCCCACTTGGGCCTCCACCACCTCAATCCTCCATCACTCCGATAGCAAGCTCACTAACAAAGGAAAGCTTGGGAAGAACACAACAGTGCTGCAAAGGGACAAAGGGATGCAGACTCAAGTATAGTTCTGGCAACAATGGACTATAGTTTCGGTACTCTCAATTCTCTCTTATTCTTTTCAATGTCTCAATGGTTCCTTATATAGCTTTCCAAAGTGATACTGAAAGGTCGAATCCGTGCGATCTCAAGGCATATGGAAGGCCAGGAGTCATATGAGTCGGATTCAAGGCAAGGGACGGTCCAACAGTTTTGGATTATGCACACCTCCCGATGTACGCGACTATAGAGGGAATATCCGCGTATGTACGCGGTTATCGGGGAAAAGGCCGCGTATATCATTTTTCTAATGTTTTTAGGGATGGTCAATGATACATCAAAAGATAATAAATGGTCCATAGGGAATAATGAGTCTGCAGCGGGATAGGGGAAGGCCATACAATTTGTGATTCACCTAGTGTGGTGAAATCCGCTATAACAGGCCTCTTCTTTGTTTAATTTGATACCATTTAGAATTCAAGGCATAACATGCCACATGAAGAGATGTGTTTAGGTTGTTCCATTGTCTATGTATAAATTGTTGTAATTGTGGAGATAATTGTAACTTTTGATCTCTTTTATTTGTGATGGTTTTAGTCCTTTCACAAATTGAGATAGTGTTTTCATGTCTCAACTAAACAAGGGATAGCTATATTCACATAATGGATTATATCACATATTGGCTCCACAAAATTGACTACAAATTTAACACCATCTCAAAATCGATCATCACAAATCTTATGCCTGACTGCAATAGCGCATATAAAACACTCATTGGTGTGTAGTAGCATGAATACAACATGATAAGGTCACACAAATAGTGAAATAAAAACAACACAGGTGAATATTTGTTAAAATGCATAGACATACTGATTATCATAGGGTTCTGTGTGCATATTGCGTGCCCACGACATAAGTATCCATGTGTTTGTTGAAACAAATAATACTACCAAAATTAGGCTGAATTCTTAGGATGAATGTTATGGACTTATTCACCTGCAAAGGACAATAAACCAAAAATTATCTACCTAACAAATAACAACGTGGTTAAGAATAAATGGACAAAAATGGAGTGGAGTTTGCCTAAATATTGTTGTGGGAAATTATGCACAAATATGTGTAGCCTCTCTCACGTTCGGTGAAATCCCTTTAGGTTGTTGAATAGGCCCATTATTTATAAACACAAAATGTGAGAACCCTAACCAGATCCTACAAGATCTTGTTAGTAGAAAAAGAAGGTAAAAAGTAAATAAAATGAAATACAAAACAAAAGAGATAAGGGGGTGAAAACCATAACAAATAACCAATGCAAGAACAACTTTAGATTTCCCAATGGTCAAGAAAATACATGTAGTGTCATCTAGGAGGATTGAGCTTCAAAGGGAAGACAACAATCTCCCTCAAGGCAGCCTATTTTGTCCACACTAAATGCTAGAAAGCTTGAAAAACAAATGGGAGAAACACTTGCCCCTTGGAGGAAGGAAGCAAGGGAGCTTGGAGAATGCCAATGAGTGTGGAAGAGATGGGATATGAAAAATATCCAATACAATTCCAACAACATAACCTTGCTTTATATTTCTCTTACAATATGCATTCCCATGGCTTCCCTTTATAGGCCAATAGGTGGCAAAGAAACAACTAGATCCAAGTGTGAACCCCATTACTCATGAACTAGCTTCAAGGTACACAATGGGGGATATTGAATTCCCATCCATCATGTTGAGAAGAGAAGTATGAATTTGTGTTGGTGATGGGCCTCCATGAGCCTTAAATGAGTGGTTGGTGGTTGATATCCCATTGTTTTGACAGTCATGCAGATATCAAAGGGGAATCCGCACAGGTATAACATGGGCACAAAACTGGTAATATGTGCAGTAGCACACATAAACTGAGGTCTTTCCCAACAACCTTGTATTTTAACTGTTCTTTGGAATTTTTGGACTCATAATGCTTCTTGGATATTGATGAGAATGTATTTAGTGGGTTTCATTCTATATGTTGATGACACCTTACTGTGTGAATTGAAAAAATGTTGCATGTATACGAGATTTAAGCATTAAAAACTAATCATTAGAAGGTTATCTACCCTTATTGCTAGTTTTTCCTTGTATATTTATTGCATTTGTGATTGTTTCTTAGGGATTTGTGTTTAATAGGCCTTAGGTTTGTTTGTTCTTAAAAATTAGATTTGGTTGAACTTAAAATAAGAAAAAGTGGTTTGTCATTCAACCATCCAATCTCGATGGTAAAGAGTGTCTTTGGTTGAAATTATCGATCCACCTTTGACCTACAAATCGTTAAATAAACATAAGAAAGACCATGTTGAGACACATTCACATTTTATTTAGAGAGGCCTGAAAGAGAAGTAGATATCCTTATAAACACTACATAGAACTAGTAAGACTATTTAGGTCTACTTGAAATTGAATTTATTGATAGTCAAAGTATGGCCCATTATAATCCTCCCTTGACGCAACCTCACGGTATCCTCTTCATACAATTGGGCATTCATTTTCCCATATATCCCTTTGTGTTTCCTCAAAATGAAACATACAACATAGTATGTTTAGAATTGATGGTTCATTTCAGTAGGGGGGATACTCTTTTTACACCTAGTATCTCTGGGGGGATATTAACACTTATTTCATACCTCTAATTAGTGTAACAAGTCCTTCTTCCCAATTTTCCACATGCTCCCAATGCCTATTCATTCATAATTCCATTTGTTAGTTCACATGTTCCAACCTAAGCACATCTTATTGTTAGAATATATACCACAAGCACTTTGGTGCCTATTTTGAGCTTCTCCTTTGGAGGAGGTAAAAATTTTATATCTCAAGTAGTAATTGGGTTTCCACCTACATCTAATATACCCATAGGAGGATCTGATGTTCCAAACTTATGATTCTTCCCTTATGGATTGAGTATCCCTCCTAATGTCACCCTGCCACTAAATACTATAAATGTACAAGGTAGTAATACACTTGACAACAATATGTCAGGGGAAGTAATATCCAATGTAACCAATGGGTTCCTATGAGTATTAATTTCTAACGATGTGGTATGGTCCTAGGAGTTAGTTATGTACAAGGTAGTGTTTCACCGATGGGTTTTCAAGAAGTTTCCTTTAACAACCCTAGTGTATACTTATCCATGATTGCCATTTTCCACAACTTTGAACCTACCAAACCCACTATGGCTAGTAAATTAATCTAGTTTCCATCATCCCACATGACCACTCATCATGACTAATTTTCCATTTAATATTCCTAATTTCGATGGATTCAATGGAGTAGATACATCCATGCATATCATGAATTTTTACCTTTGGTTATTATTAAACTCTTTAGTTTATGATAGTATTCAATTGTGTCTCTTTTAGTGTACCCTGACAGGTAGTGTTGTCGAATAGTATATTGGATTACCCAGAACTTATTTTGCCAATTTTGGCTCTTTAGAAATTTCTTCTTTAAACACTTTTAACTACTCACTCCTTACGAAATAGAGTCACAATTGTTAACTTAGATTCAATTGTCCACCTTTAACCATATATCTGATCATATCCATTAGTGGATGAAGCGACGCAGGTTCATTTGAGTTGTGATACCTTATTAATCTCTTGGATATTGGTTTGTGGAATCATGATTTCGTACCATAGAGAAAGATGCAACCATGTCAAGGGCTCTTACAAAAGAGAAAGTTATTTTAGATTTTCAACAATTGGATTGTATTTACTCATAATGCATCATGCTATATGAGTTAATACCTCATGGACCTCTATCTTAATTTGATGTTTCAAAACTTTCTCTAGAACCACTTTCCAATGGCATGATTGGATTTGTGAGTCATAAAACTAATGATCAATTCACTGGCTATATAGGACAAGTTTCCATTCATGTACCCACAATTGGTCAACCCATGCAAAATGTTGCAACCTCAATGTAAACCTTCGATATTCTCTTTGTTTTCTCTTATTAGAAATATATATAAAATAGAAGCAAATATCAATAACAATAAAACAAATGATATTTACATGAAAACCCTTTGGTGCACAGGTTAAGCCACTAGACAATGGTAGATTCTATAACATCCCCATACCCCATAATGCGGAATTATTACAAAATTTACTTCAAGAACCCTTGTTCTCCTCTCAAAAAATAGGGCATGGGTGTTAACACACTCTTCAACGTTCATCCTCGGGCTTAGAAATCACTATAACATTATTTTTTCCCTTTACAGATCCCTTCTGTGTCCAGAAACACCATTTCCTCATTGGACCTATTTTTTCCGCACTTTTCCCACCGCACTTCCTCTTTCTTCCTTCTGCTTATGGAGCTCAGAAATCAGAAACGCCATGTGCAACGGAGATATTCTACCACTCTTTTGTCTTCCGCCTTCCGCCTTTCGGACCTCGGAACTCGGGAATCAGAACTTTAACATTCGACAGAAATGTGCAACCATTAATCTGGCTTCCACAATTCCACCTTCAGAAATCGGAAACATAACCTTTCAATGGAATTACTTAGCGATATTCCTCATTTCTCCTTCGGAACTTGGAATTCGAAAAACTATCAAATGACGGAACCTATATCCTCGTTTTTGCCTTCCTCATTCCACCTTTTCTCCCTCCAATACGAAACTTGGGAATCATAAAATTAGCTTTCGAACTTAGTCTTTCCTTCACTCTCGGCTTCCGCTTTCTGACCTCAGACTTCGGAAATCGGAAAGTTAACTTTGCCTTAGAACTTTTCTGCACTTTTTTCTCTTCCGCAGGCAGATCTCGGGGCGCAGAAAACTCACATTCTACCTTGTTCCACTTCTCTTTTTATAGTTTCCACCTTCTGCTTTCCTTAAGCGGATTCTAAGGGGTGGAAACACTAAATCATAGGCATTCTGATTCTGCTACTAGGATTTTATCCTCCAAGGATTTAAGCAAAATGCATTGCAAAAACACAAGGCATATATAGGAGTAAAATGCAGGAAAACATACACAAGTAAACCTCTACTTAACCATCAACAAGCATTCAAAATGAACATAGAAATTCATAGAAAAATACATGGCATAATCAAGCATTCATCATAATCAATTCATCATATTCAGCATGTCCATTCATAAGCAAATACATTTCATAACCAAGAAGGACAAAGAATACTTATCTTGATGATGGAGTTGTCCCACAACTAGCTATGTCATTAAAACGTTCCACCCAACCATAGGCCAATTGTGTTCATCAATCTCTCAACACAACTTCCACCCCCAAGATGGGCATAATTTCCATAGGGAACTAGGGAACAACAAGCCTACCCACATCCAGATCAAAACACACACACACACACAGTTAAGAAAACCTTCAGTTGGGTGTATCAGTCCGTCGAGCCAATCCAACACCAAGTTGGATTTATCAGGCTGCAGTCTTACAAGCCAAACAATGTTGGGTTTATCAGGAACTCAACCAAGACAACATATAGTTGGGTTTATCATACTGTTCACAGTCAAGACAACTTCACAATAAGGACCAACCAAGCCACAGATGGTTTTATCAGGCACTCAACCAAGCCATCATTCATAGTGGGTTTCTCAGGTTGTCCAGCCAAGGATTACACATAGCCAAAACACTCTGTAACACAATGTAAATGGACTGAACCGCACTGCACAGGGAACCAAACTACACAATCAAAATAGAACCTTCTTTGCAACTCAAGAGAGTGAACCACAATGCATAATCAATCCCCCTGAATGGTAGAATGAATCGAATGACCACAACATTCAAATGAAGGTTGGGTTGACAGACTGGGCACACAATTCCTGGTTTTACTTACTTCAGAAGAAGGAACATAGCCTTTGCATACTGCAGTCTTGTTCAGTCATGAAATTGACCGTAATTCCTTTCTCTGCCCAAGGCATTAACTGCCTCAACCAATTTCCTGCAAGAAAATTGAATGCGCGATCACAGGGACGAACCAGGGTGGATGGGTCAAAGAATGGGAAAATTTTACACAGATCTATGGTTGAGATCAACCATCAAACAGATCGATGGGGCACAATGATTTCACTGAGCAAACTAGCGTGAACAAAGAAAACTTTGGCGAGCGCGATACTTTATGAAATCCGCTTTAGTTTATTTAAGGTCCACCATTGATCTAGATCCAACTGTTGCTCGTTCATTTTGCTGGCTAACTGGCAAGTTGTTTAACAACACCTAGAGGGGGGGGAATTTCTATCCAGAAAGGATTTATTCCATCTTGCGTCTACCTGGGTGGCTTGGGAAACAAATCAACAAAGATTTTGATGTTGATTACACTAGGTTTTGTGAGGATTGAACCTGCAATCACTCATCTGGCATCTGCTATATTAATACCTCCTCGTTCCTCTGTGAAATCATGCCCCCGTCTCTTTCACATTGCAGTTCCATAGCTAACTGTGTTATTTATTAAATTTTGCATTTACATGATATTCAAAAAAAAATTGTGCACGACCAACACAATAGCCATAGGCATCAACCTTGATCACCTATACACAACCACCTTATCAATGGCAGGGCCTTGGCCTTGAGATCATTTCCATGATTCAAAATGCAATATATAGATCATGTATAATTCAATACCATGGGGTAGAAACCAGGGTATTACATCCCCCTCCCCCTTACAGCAGCACTGTCCTCGGTGCTTAACAAAATTGAACAAAATGCTACACTAGCACCGCTCTCAATGTTCTGCAAAATTGAACAAAAATGGATGTGCAATTCGCATGGAATCCTCCATCTCCCACATAGCCTCATCGAGACTGTAGTGCTCTCATTGCACCTTCACCTATCCAACGGCTTGATTCCAGAGCATTGTGACCTTCCTGTCGAGGATGCGTAATGGCTCAGTTTGGAACTCTCCCTTGGGTTCCACCTGAATCACATCCCAATTTATCACATGGTTAGGATCATGTACATATTTCTTAAGCAAAGAAACATGAAAAACATTATGAGCTCTAGTGCTAGCAGGCAATGCAAGTCTATATGCAACTGGTTGTAACAATAATAATAAATACATTAAATATTAACTAGTAATATGTAATACTAGGTTAAGGGACGTGGACCTTCATTCATGGCTGTCCACACAATATATAAGGATGGATACAAATTGTAATCTATCATCTATCATACATCTTATTTTACATTACTTGGCCTTTATGGCATTTATATGTTACTTATATTGGTTATTCTATTATTGAGGAACTTTGTTCCTTTCAAGTGGTATCAGAGCCTCATTTGGCTAATCTGGGCCTTTGGCCTTAATTCTCAAACCTTATCTGATTTTTGGCTTATAGCCTTATTTTAGGGTTTCCCTAAAATATTGGACATTGTCCAAAAGAAAAAGGAAAACGTAAAAAAAGATAAAAGAAAAAAAAAGTAAAAAAACAAAAGAAAGGAAAAAGAAAAGTAAAAAAAATAAAAGATAAAGTAAAACAAGCACATGGTTTTGCTTTTAAAGTAAAACAAACACATGGTTTTGCTTTCTAGTTTCAACCAGGTTTTACTTTGATTTGAATTATTATAATATATTTATAATAGTTCAATTTTTTGTTTTATTATATAAAATAATAAAATAAATATTTTTATTATATAATAATTAATACAATAATTAATTATTAGTTTAAAAAAAACCATATATATAGTTTATAAAAACATTAATATAATTATTAATTAATTAATTAATAATTATTATTATAAAATAAAAAGGGAAGAAACCAAAAAAAGGAAAAGAAATAGAAAGAAATAATATTATTGAATATTATTTTTGGAAAAAAAGAAAAAAAATGAGGTTATTTAACCTAATCAAAGAATATCTTCTATCATTAAAAAAGTGAAAGAAAAGAAGGCTAGACAATCAACCAAAATCCGCTATAAAACAAGAAGACCAATTCAAAAAATTGGAATTCAAGAAGTGATGGCAATTATGATACCAAAATTACAATCACAGTTACGGGCAGTTCGAATGAGCTAAAAGAGTGCGAAATCACCAATAATAGTCTATTATTCGAAATCGACAAATAGAAACTAAGGATTACTACCTCGGAAATGAATATTGGATTTTTGGAAGATAGTAAAAGAAAACTCATAGAAAGGCTAGCAGATAAAGATGAGAAAATATCACGTCTAGAAGGCATCATTCAAAAACTTGACGACCAGATAATAAAGTCAAAAAAAGTCGAAGAACATTCGTATCGGAATATTATCAAATTGGAAGAAGAAATTAGTCATCTTAACAAAGTCGTCATCGACAAAGAAGATGAATTGGCGCAAGTACATGAAAAGTTAGGAAATCAAGAAACAGAATTATGTCATCATCAACAACAAAAAGAAAGACTCCAACAACAACATGACGACAGTATGAAGACACATAAGTGGGAATTGACAAAAGTCAACAAGGTATTATCAAGCAATACCGAAGAGATTTGTTGACTACGAAATCATAACAAAACACTGATTACAAAGATCAAAAAATTGAAAAACGGTAGCAAGAGGGAACACTCCAGTGAAGACCTCGAAGGAAAAATACTGGAAAAGCAAGAAGAAAACCAATTTCTAAATAATCGTAATCAGGAACTACAGAATCAAATCAAGGAGTTATAAATTGAAAAAATGTCACAAGATGAAAGAATCGAAAAGATTCAGAATCATAACAAACTACTGGAGAACCAAGAAGCACAAATCCAGGAAAATGCACCTAAAAATCAAATCAAGGAAGTGAAGACAATCCTCGCCGCAGCGCAAAAGAAAGAAGAACAAACAACACCTACACCTTACAGACATCCTAATTATAATCGTCATTTTGACCAACGACAGGGTCAAATGAATATTCACAGAAGACTTATGTGGACTTGCGAAAATATCGACATAATAAGCAACAATTGAGATGAATCGTCCCACAAAATGATCTCAGAGCTCCAACAAAAATAGATCTGGGATGGACCACAGCAGATACGATGTGACAATTCGCCTAGGGAATTCGTAACTTGTATCAGCTCATTTCCTCAAATGTCACAAATACAAAAAGGAAAGGATCTCAAGACGATCATTCAAAGGAAATCAGACATTGCTATCAATACAGCTTTGAGGACAAAGCTTCCCTTAAGGGGAAGGAAATGTAACAATAATAATAAATACATTAAATATTAACTAGTGATATGTAATACTAGGTTAAGGGACGTGGACCTTCATTCATGGTTGTCCACACAATATATAAAGGTGGCTACAAATTGTAATCTATCATCTATCATACATCTTATTTTACATTACTTTCCCTTTATGGCATTTATACGCTACTTATACTGGTTATTCTATTATTGAGGAACTTTGTTCCTTTCACTGGCCCTATTCTTTCAAGAACTTCAAATGACCCACAGTATCTAGGTGACAACTTGGCACAACTTCCAAGATTCAAGGAACTCTTCCTTGCCCTCACTTTGAGGTAAACATGATCCCCAAAACTGAACTCTTTGTCCACCCTATGCTTATCTGCATAGATTTTTTTTCTGTCCTGGGCTGCTTTCCAATTCTGCATGATCTTTACAACCTCTTGCTCCATCTCCTTGAGAAAATATGGCCCAAGCACAATCATGTTCACCGAATTATCCCATGTCACGGGTGTCCTACACCTTCTTCCAAACAAAGCTTCATAAGGACTCATCCCCAAGGATGCTTGTTGTCCATTATTATAAGCAAACTCTACCAAGTGTAGATAATATTCCCACTTGGTTGGTTTCTCCATCACATACATACGAAGCCTGTCTTCCAATACTTGGTTCACTCTCTCTTTCTCTCCATCAGTCTGAGGATGGTAGGCAGTACTAAAGTTAAACTTCGTACCCAAATATGCAAACAAACCCTTCCAAAAATTGGAAGTCAACTTAGGATCCTTGTCAAAGACTATTTCCTTAGGCAATCCATGCAATCTGAAAATCTCCTTCATGAATATTTGTGCAATGGAATCAGTCTTAAAAGTGGACTTGACTGGTATAAAATGTGTTGCCTCTGTCAAATTATCCACCATAACCATGATGGAATCATGTTGTCTCCAATTCATTGGAAATCATGTAATGAAATCCATGGAAACAACTTCCCATTTCCATTCTGGAACTGGAAAAGGATGCAACAAACCTTCTTGGTGTTGATGCTCAACCTTCACCTGTTGACATGTCATGCACTTTGAAATATACTCAGCAATGTCCTTCCTCACTCCTAGCCAAAAATACTTCTTTCTGACTGTAGCAATTGTTTTCTGATATCCTGGGTGACCAGAATATGGAGCTTGATGGATTTCACCCATAACAACTCTCCTCGAATCTGCTACATTTGGAATATAAATTCTTTTTTTAGAAGTAAGAAGTCCATCTTCCTCCAATTTATATCCCTCATACCTCTTCTCAAGACTTTGTTGCTGCAATTTGTATTTTACATGCACATACATTTCATCTGCAACATTATGATTAACATTCTAATGTCTCAAATCTGATTGGAAAATACTAAGAGATGCCAAGTGCATTTCATGCACCTTCTTGCTGAGTGCATCAACCACTTTGTTTTCTTTTCCTTTTATGTGTTTGATTTCAAAATCAAACTCACATAAAAACTCTAGCCATCTAGATTTCCTATCATTTAGAGTTGGTTGATCAAACAAATACTTTAGACCACAGTGGTCTGTTCTTAACTCAAACTTTCTACCCATTAAGTAATTCCTCCACATCTTGAGAGCATGTATTATGGCTACAAGTTCTAAATCATGAGTGGCATAGTTCTTCTCATGATCCTTCAAATTTCTTGACTCATAGAATACAACATGGTTTTCTTGCATAAGAACTCCTCCAAGTCCTTGAATACATGCATCAGTACACACCACAAAATATTTCTCTAGGTCTGCAATTTTCAAAACGGGTGCACTTGTGAGAAGATTCTCTATAAGCTCTCCTCGCATCTTGGTGTCCATTCAAATTTTACTCCCTTCTTTTGCAAAGAAGTGAATGGATGGGAAACCTTGGAGAATCCTTCAATGAATCTCCTGTAGTAACCTGCAAGGCCCATAAAATATCTTACATCTATCACATTTCTTGGAGTTGGCCAATTCATAATGGCTCCAATATTCTCAGGGTCTACAGATATGCCCTCCTATGAGATAATGTGACTCAAATAATGAATCCTATCTTTATAGAAGTCACACTTACTAAACTTTGCATATGGCTTGTTCTCCCTTAGCAATTTCAAAGTCAATCTCAGATGTTCTTCATGCTCTTCCTCATTCTTAGAATAAATAATGATGTCATCAAGGAAGACAATAACGAACTTGTCCAAATACCTATTGAAGACACTATTCATAAGGCACATAAATGTAACTAGTGTATTTGTGAGACCGAATGGTACCACTACAAACTCATAATGTCCATACGTTGTTCTAAAGGTTGTCTTATGAATATCTTCATCCTTGATTCTTACATGATGGTAACTGGACCTTAAGTCAAGCTTGGAAAATACCTTTGCTCCTCTCATTTGATCGAAGAGGTCATCAATTCGAGGTAAAGGATATTTATTCTTCACATTGACTTTGTTCAACTGTTTGTATGGCATCACACAACCTGATTGTACCATCTTTCTTTTTCACAAATAGAACTGGTACTCCCCAAGGAGATACACTAGGCCTGATATACTTCTTTTCCAACAATTCTTTTAGATGCATCTTCAGCTCTATCATTTCTGGTGTACTCATCCTATAGGGTGTCTTGGACAGTAGTGCTGCTCCTAGCACAAGTTCAATTATGAAATCAATGTCCCTCTTTGGAGGAATCCCTAGAATTTCATCACGGGAAACATCCTTGAATTCCTGCAAAACATGAAATTCCTCCAACCTAGGAGTTTCATTCTCTGTTGCCTCCAACACATGGGTTGCATACACTCTGCATTAACATTTCCTACCGAACTTCTTTAGCTACATGGCTAAAATCTGCCTAACGAAAATCACCCTTGGAATGCCTCTTACAACCTTTTAGTTGTCTTCTTCATCCAAGCACTCAAAAGTCTTTTTTTAACAATCAAGCTTTACTATGTGTGCTTCCAACCAATCTATTCCAATGAGAACATCGTAGGAACCAAGTGGCAGAACATTTAGATCTGCACAAGTGACTAGACCATTCATAACCAATGGACATTTTTCTACCACTTCACTAACCTTTCTCTTGGTCCCACTGGCTAGCTAAACTAACCATGATTTTTTGTGCTTTAACTTCTTAAAAGACCAAACCTCAACTACTCTAGGAGTAATATAACTGTGAGTAGATCCAGGGTCAAATGAAATAGAAATAGATTGCTCATCAATCTTACCTACAACTTCAACCAGAGTTGATTGATGATATTCCTAGTGGTCCTCCAATGCTGCATAAATCCTAGGGACATCCCTTGCAACTTGACCCACGGTTTCAGCTTCTTGAATGTTATGAGCTTATGTCACATACCCATCATCAAGTGGACAATTCTTGTGCATGTGGGGTCCTCCACATTTCCAAAATTAGAGAGGTTCTCTATTCTATTGTGGATCTCTTGTATTTTCTCCCATTACTCTAGCCGGCTTATTCACAGCTTGGGATGGCTGCTTCTATTGATTCCTGAAGTTAGAAGGTTTGGAACCTTTCTTCCATTGGTCATACTTCTCATTTCTCTTGTCCTTCCAAGCCTTATGGTAATCATTTTTTCCTTTGTTCTGACCATAACAATACTTAGCCTTCCTGATAGCCTCTTCCATAGTTTTAGGCTCATCAATCTCAATTTTTTCTATGTATGCTTGAGGCATCCCACTCAGAAAATGATGGATTTTCACCTTATTGTCCTTGACGTACCTGAGATATCTCAACAACTCCAATAACTTGTTTGCATACTCTTCAATGGTCTGTTGTCCCAACCTTAGCTCATGGAATTATTTGATCTTGTCATCATAATACCTGTCAAAGAGGTATTTCTGCTTGAAATTCTTCTTGAACTGCTTCCACACTATCTTTCTGTCATTAATCCTCCTCACCTACCTGACGTTCTCCCACCATATAGATGCTCTGCCATTCAGATTAAAGATGGCTACCCTAGCCTTCATATTTCCTGAATAGTGTTGGACTTGGAAATACTTCTTCATCCCAAGGAGCCAAGCTTTAGCTTCTTGACCAATCTTTATCTCACCATTAAAGGTAGGAGGTCTTGCCTTTTTAAACTCATCAAGTGAATGGTTTCTATAGCACATTTTTCTCTTATCTCTGTGGGATTAAGAGCTTGAACCCCTAATGGATTCTTCGGAGTCAGATGACCCACTAGAATATTTATTTCTTCTTCTGGCACTGGTTCTAGTTCCTTCTGGATGTTCTTCACGATGCCCAAAGCTCATTCGCCTTTGGATGTCTGCCCAACTCTGCAACATGGCAGCATTCAGTTGATGCTGATCTTTAATCTAGCTTCTCATGGTGCCTTCAATGTCTGGTGAGGTTTCTTGAAATATTCTACTATTAGAATCTGTCTCTACATTTCCCACTCTAACGTATTCCCCCATATCATCTTCCCCGTGCTCATAGGGATTCCGCACATCATACATGTCATACGTTCTCGTGGCTAAGCCAAAACCCACTTTCCAAACTGCACTATGACTCTGCAAAAATGTGTTAACCAAATATACTATTAGACACACTTAGAATTCAAAAACACTTACCAATTGTTCAACTTGGCTCATTTAGGTCCTAGTGCTGCAACCAGCAGCTCTGATACCACATTGTAGTGTACTACAATGTTGGTATCAAAGGGTACTCTTATCTCCTTTAACTACTCATTCTATCCCATCCAAGCCCAATGCTGCAACCAGCAGCTTTGATACCACAATGTAATGTCCCCATAGCCCATAATGTGGAATTATTAAAAATTTTACTTCAAGAACCATTGTTCTCCTCTCGAAACACAAGGCATGGTTGTTAACACACTCTTCAACATTCATCCTCAGGATTAGAAAGCATTGCAACAGTCTTTCTACCCTTCACAGATCCCTTATGTGTCCAAAAACACCATTTCTGCACTGGACTTGTTCTTTCTGCACTCCCCCCTTCACACTTCTGTTTTTCGCCTTCCGCGTGCGGAGCTCGAAAATCGAAAACACCATGTGCGATGGAGATATCTGACCACTCTTTCATCTTCTTCCTTCCACGCTTCCTCCTTACACCTTTTCGACCTCAGAACTCGAGAATCCGAACTTTAATATTCGACAGAAATATTCAACCGTTAATCCATCTTCCGGACTTCCACCTTCCACCCTTACACCTTTCTCCCTTCTGCATTCCACCTTCGGAACTTAGAATTTGAAAACATAACCTTTCGACGAAATTACATAGCCATATTTTACCTTGCGCCCTTCTTCCTTCCACCTTCGGAACTCAAAAGTCAGAAAACTATCAAATGATGGAACTTCTATCCTCGTTTCTACCTTCCACGTTCCACCTTTTTGCCCTCCAGTGCAGAAATTGAGAATAAAAAACTTAGCTTTCAACCTTAGGCTTTCCTGTACTCCCAATTTTTGCTTTTCAACCTCGGAATTCAAAAATCAGATAGTCAACTTTGCCTCAGAACTTTTCTGCACTTTTATGCTTTCATCCTTCGCCTTTCCCAGGTGGATCCCGAGGTGCGAAAAACTCACATTCTGCCTTCTTCCATTTCTCTTTTTCCGGTTTCCACCTTCCACTTTCCTTAAGCAGATTATAAGGGGAGGAAACACTAAATCCAGGCATTCTAATCCTACCACCAAGGTTTTATCCTCCAAGGAATTAAGCAAAATGAATTGCAAAAACACAAGGCATATATAGGAGTAAAATGAAGGAAAACATACATAAGTAAACCTCTACTTAACCACCAACAAGCATTCAACATGAACATAGAAATTCATAGACAAATACATGGCATAAGCAAGCATTGATCATATTCAACATGTCCATTCATAAGAAAATACATTACATAACCAAGAAGGACAAAGAATACTTATCTTGATGATGGAGTTGTCCCACAACTAGCTATGTCACTGCAACATTCCACCCAACCATAGGCCATTTGTGTTCATCAATCTCTCAACACAACAGCCACCCCCAAGCTAGGCATGATTTCCACATGGAACTAGGGAACAAAAGGCTTACCCATATCCATATCAAAACACACACACACACAAACACTCAAACCAACCTTCAGTTAGGTTTATCAGACTGTCCATCCAAGCCAACACCAAGTTCAGTTTATCAGGCTGTAGGATTACAAGCCAAACAATGATGGGTTTATCAGGAACTCATCCAAGCCAACATACAATTGGGTTTATTAGATTGTTCACGGTCAAGCCAAATTCCACAATAAGGACCATCCAAGCCACATATGGGTTTATCAGGAACTCATCCAAGCCATCATTTAGAGTGGGCTTCTCAGGTTGTCCAGCTAAGGATTACACATGGCCAAAACACAACAAGACACATCCAATCCAATATCCAATTGGGTTTATCAGGCTGCTAAGGCAGTAGAAATGTAGAATGACTAAGCTAGTGGATCATTCAAGAGCCTAAGGACACCTCCACAAGGTCTATTTGGCCTGGGATCCACATTACCTACATACCCAACACAAGGAAGTATCCCCTTCTCTGCTCCACAGTCCCTCAAGCTATGCCTTCCCTTCCAGTGCTCTTCAAGGCATGCAGTGAAGATTTACCAGCCACTCTTACATTTTCATGAGGTTCCTCTCTGCACTAGGTTTATCAAGCCCATCCTTCTTCTCTTCCACTCCTCAATATTTCATACAATTCAGACCCAAAACCAGGGTGTAAATCACAACAGACCATAGGGAAAACACAACAACACAAGATCCACTCTATAACACAGAGAAACAGGGTTTCCAACCACTCTATAACACAATGTAAATGGACTAAACCATACTGCACAGGGAACCACACTGCACAATCACAATAGAACCTTCTCTGTGACTCAAGAGAGTGAACCACAATGCATAATTGATCCCCCTGAATGGTAGAATGAATCGAATGACCACAATGTTTAGATGAAGGCTGGGTTGATAGACTGGCACATAATTCCTAGTTTTACTTGCTTCAGAAGCAAGAACACAGCCTCTGCAAATTGTAGTCTTGTTCAATCATGAAATCAACTACCATGCCTTGCTCTGCCCAAGGCATTAACTACCTCAACCAATTTCCTGCGGTAAAATTGAATGCACGATCACAAGGACAAACCAGGGTGGACGGGTCAAATAACAGGCAACTTTTTACATAGATCTATGGTTGAGATCAACCATCAAATAGATCGATGACGCACAACAATTTCGTTGAGTGAACTAGCGCAGACAAATAAAACTTTGGCAGACGCGATACTTAATGAAGTTCACTTTAGTTTATATAAGGTCCACCATTGATATAGATCCAATGGTTGCTAGTTCATTTCACTGGCTAACTAGCAAGTTATTTAACATCATCTATCGTGCGTGAAATTTATATCCAAAAAGGATTTATTCCATCTCGCGTCCGCTTGGGTGACTTGGGCAACAAATCAGCGAAGATTTTGATGCTTATTAAACTAGGTTTTTTGAGGATTGAACCCACAATCACTCACCTGGAATATTCTGGCTTAATCCCTCCCTATTCCTCTATGAAATCATGCCCCCATCTCTTTCACATTGTAGTTCCATAGCTAGCTGTGGTATTTATTAAATTGTGCATTTACATGATATTCAAAAACATGGTGTGCACGACCAGCACAGTAACCATAGACATCAACCTTGATCACCTATACACGACCACCCAATCAATGGCAGGGCCTTGGCCTTGAGCTCCTTGCCATGATTCAAAATGCAATATATACATCATTTATAATTCAATACCATGGTTTCAAAACCGGGGTATTACAGATTCTATATTTTATTATTGCTTGGAAATAAGTTACAATGGTTTCATTCATGTGATATAATGCTAGGGGCCACTTTCCTTTTATACAATAAACAAGAGGGTCCTAGAAGGGACCAAAATACACTAGTCGATTGCAGAAGGTTTCCCCTTGGGGGACCTTCCCACACACCCTTGGGAAAGGGGGGGCAAGGGGGTCGACCAACTCCCTTGGTGTTCCTAGCACATATAAATCACACGAGGGGATAATTGTATACCACTTTACATGAAAATGCCAAAGATATAGATATTGACTTCACCTCCTAACAAGTCTAACACTCAATATCCCAGTGGGTTAGCTCGAGTGGTTGAGAATTTTATTTGTAAGCATAAGGTATCGAGGTCAAATCCTTAGGTGGTTATGCAGGGATGTCACTCAATGTCCCCACTGGGTTAGGCACTGTAATTAGGGTCGATGGCTAGCCTTGGGTACCATCCTAAAAAATGAGGGGAATTACCTGAGGGTTTCCCAAGATATGTTCCATCTAAAAAAAATTCTACCACTCAAAAATATTGGCAGCCCAAAGGCAGGAAAGAGAATCACAAAAAATTTAACACTAAGGATGGGGAAACCCAAAAAAATACGCTAATTCTAGAGGAAATAAATAAAATAAAAAACCCAAATTCCCATTTACAATTTATGCCAAAGACCACACAACCTATGAATTTTTCAAGTTAGATAAGGTTCATTGCTACTTGAACCAATGGGGGGCTTCATAATAGCTCATGGTCCTCGGTCAACCTTTTCCTCCTCAACATTAGAAAATAGTTTCCATAAATCCTACGACCTTGTAATGGGGTAATTAGGGTAGGCCCACACAAGGGGGAAATACCTATATTATGAACATTTTTGTGTGTGAGAAAATGTCAACCTTCATAACGTAATCATGTCCAACCTTATGAGAAGACCAGGCTATAAATTTAGAGGCGGGGTCTTCTCTTCCTCAACCCATTGGTTCTCTCCATATAGAGTGACCACCCAATCATATATTGCATAGACTTCCTAAAAAAACCCTACATCGATTGACACATAATCCTATTGTACAAGCAACTCAAAACTACATTATAGTTGAATATCTTGCATAAACCTCTTGTGTTATGTGGACCTTGGAAGTGCTACAAATATACTTACAAGAATTGCAAGCATCATCAAAGGCCATTGGTGGAATTGACCCTATAGATTCTCATATGTTTAAATTTGACCTAGATTAGTCACACATGAGGCTAACTCACTTTATCACATTTTATATCCAAGTATCATCGAGATGGGCACACATCTTTCGATGTGTTGCTGTTGAAGAAGCCTATACTTTCGTTATGTCATTAACTTGTTTGAGATCCTTGGGATTCCTAGATATAACAACATCGTCCACCATTTTGAAATATTTCAACGGTCACTCTTTCGAACCACACAAAATCATTGTTGCTTTTCTAGTCACACTAGGGGGCAAGACAGTCTCAATCAAAGTAGAAGTAGTTGATGTACCACTCGAATATAATATTCTTCTAGGATAGATTTGGTCATATGTGATGATGACTATAATATCTTCTATATTTACAGTTGTTTGATTTCCCATGAAGGAAAAATCACTACCATTGAGTATCTATACTATTGCATGCTTGGTTATAAAGATAACTCAAAATTTAGGATTCCATTTCTTGGTTCTAAATAAACTTTATATATGATCAACTTAGGGATGTTCAAAGATTCATCTCTTCTAGGTAGTTTCAATCCACCCCTGCTAGTTTTCTATGTAAGTACTTCCCCCATCTTTTCCAAATATTTTGTTACTATTGCAAAGATTAACAATGATCCATGGGTGCTAACTAGCATGCATGAGATTAATACCATGTGAGAAAGTATGGATTTATCTATGGTCAGTTTGTGTTATCATTCGATACAGATGGATTTTTGAAACATTGTTCAAAATATCCACCTATAGGAGGAGTACAATTAGTTTACCTCACCCATTTTAGATTCCTATATCCTCCTTCTAATGATTCATTAAATATGGTTTTGCCTTCAGATAAAGGCATCATGGAACCATTATTAAATCCCAAATGACCTTGGGAATATATGCATCACTCTTCATATGTTTTACTCAAGATTGAGAAGTTGTAGGTTGACCTTGAAATCCTTGTTGAGGCTTATCAAGATGACTTAGCTTCACGTTTTGAAAGCAAACATAACATCCAAATAATATGTGTGTAGTTTTTGAGTGATGTCATTATTATAACATTCAATTAAACCCCCACAAATTCATGTTTTGTGTGGTTACCAGGTGACTTATTGAGTTCATCATGTCCAAGTATGGGACCATGGTTGATCCCCTCAAGGTGGAAGTGATAGTTTAATTTCCTCCCCTATGTACAATTGGACAAATCCAAAGTTTGCAACGGAAAGCAAATTTATTGCAAAGGTTTATAACTAACTATGCAAATATTGTAAAATTTTTCATGTAGATTTTGAAACCAAGGGTTCCATTTATTTGGGTCAATCAAGCCCAATGATCATTTGATGCCTTGAAATCCAATTTTATGTCTACTCCCTTGTTACATCCTTTAGATTACAACAAGTATTTTTTTTAGACCTCATAGCGTTAGATTCAATGATAGGTATGGTCTTGATCTCAGAAGATGAATCACAACAAAACATTTGATCTACTAACTGAACAAGGGACTTATTGATCCTAAGTTTAAATACCCCCACATTGAGAAATTGGTGTTGGTATAAATGCATGATTTCCAAAGACTTAGATGTTACATCCTTCTTAGACACATGCTTGTTTTGATAGACTCCAATCCTATGGAACCTATTCTAAATTGACACATAATTAGAGAAAAATAAATAAAAATGGATTGTTCTCCCCTGGGAGTTTACGACATCCAAATCCAAGAATTCCTTAAGTTTTGTTGAGTTAATGTCTAATCTACCTAGAGATAAGGAGGATTTTTCAATAGATGAGTCCTTGGTGAATGGGGATTTATTCCTTATTACTTATGCATACCCTTGGTATGGAGATGTCCTTGATTAATGAGAATTTATTCCTTATTACTTCTCCATACCCTTAGTATGGAGAGTGTTTCTCAATTCTTTCTGAAGGTGACTTAGACTTGGTTTATCACTTTGATCATAATATATTAGGGGCAATAAATTTCAAACCTATGTGGCACAGTCATTAATTTTGAGTTTTTTTTTTATAAATGGGGTATATGAGTTAGTTGATTACGAAGGATCTTCTTTAGCAGAGCCTTGTAATGGTATTATATACCTAAATGAGTTCTAAGCATGAAGATTCATGCTTTATGATTACATGTAACACGTTGTATTCTAAAATTTATATTTAGAAATTTTGCTTTCCTCTTACCTTAGTTTGGGCAGTTAATTATCATGCTTTGGCCTTACCTTTACATATGATAACCAATGCCACTTCATATCTAGGATTCATATATGACACCAGTTGTCACACTCAAAACATTACTTCCACTTCATGGTTGAGTTTTTCACCCATCAACCAACTTGTGAATTCTAGTGGTGCTTGTCTTGGTATCGCTACCAACAATGTTGTTGAGTGTAGTGTCATTATCCAGCTTCCTAAAGAAGCCATCATTCTCATCTTTTGACATATCACCTTCTTTTGGATTCTGATTTTGTCTCAGATAAATAGTGTTTATCAAGTTCATGATCCTTACCTTTATATGAATGTTTTAAGGGTAGTATTCTTAAATGACAATTTGAATTCATCATATACATTCACATTCTAAGAAGATTTAATGAATTGTCTGATTCCTTAGTTAAGTAAGTTATTGATTGGTGTTTATAACATTGAGTTATGATCTATATAGCTTGAATGAAAAATAAAAACCATGGCATTTGAATGAACAAACCATTTGAAACTATATAAGAAGACCAACAAAACCATGTGCATATATGAGAAAAATAGAGATATGTACCATTAGGTCTATACAAAAATGAATATACACTGGACCAACATTAATTCCATTAAGAGTTAATATGTCTATTACACATTGTGTGTGTGTGTGTGTGTGTGTGTGTGTGTGTGTGTGTGTGGTTAATATGGTTAGTACAACTCTTAACATTTATCCAAATGCTTAGTTGTCGATATTTATACTTGAGTAATGGTGAACAAGGTGGCCTCTGGGCAATATTCTAAATCCCATGAATTGAGACCTAGTTTCTACTCTTCTAGGTGCCCATTGTACAATGTTCTAGGATATACTTTGAAACAATAACTATACCTACAACCCTACCTCCTCCCTTAAGGATGATTGACACCCCTTTCAAGAAAGGAATGCAAATAACTATTTTAATTGATCGACATCTAGATGGATAATCTCATGTCCCACATGGAACACTTGCTCATCATGGTACCACCATCCCACTAATATCTATAATAAATCCCCTTGCTTATGAATTTTACCACATAGAAATGACTTTAGAATACTGGAGTCATAAAGGAATCTAAGGTCATCTAAGTTCAATTTATTCTACAAAAAATCCTTATTTGAATCCTTATAATCTCTCTTTCCACTCGATCGTGGTAGAAGAATGCCTTGCAAAAAACAAATATAAAAAAAATCATTCTTTGGCCTTTTTGGGGGTTTGATGTGAATGTTACCATACACATCCATGGATGAACAGGGTCATTGTATACAACTATAATAAGCAGTTACATCTTCTTGTATCTTCTATATTCCAAAACCACGGCCTTGCATTTGTGTTCCAAACAAAGTTTGGCATTACCCAAAAATTGAAAATTAAAAATTAAATGGATGAATTTAAAGAGGTAGTTGAAGTGGTATACTTGGAGGGGATGGTATGTAAAATCGATGATCGAATTCCTCATAATATGCAACTACATCTTGGGGGATCTAGATATTTCTCCAAAACCACCAAATCACTACATTAAAAACTCAAATGGTCACCTATAATAAGTCATTTTGGACCAAAATGTGTCCTCAAAGAACTATATAATTGCACTTTTTCACTTTTTTGGGGGGGGTAGGAGATGACCATGATACACCATTTGTTTTAACTCAAAGATGGTTTTCATTAATAAAATAGTTCTTCATTAACTATGTGTAAGGTCGTGCATATTTCCACTTTGAATTGTTCTCGAATTGCGATCAATTTGATCATTTTGCATTAAAAGATAAGTTGTTGGATTTCACAAATGCATCTATAGATCAACCTTACGAAAAAAAAATTCTTTCTCTTGTAATTTTACCTTTATCGTATGCCATAATTTATTTTTCTACCATGCACACTACCTAATTGTCGATGTAATACCCAATGCTTATGACTTTTTTCTATCACTTTTGTTTCTTTTTCTTTGGTCAAAATAGATATTTTCTTGACCCATTATCCTTGTAGGGGACACCTTTTCGGAGTGTTTATAACTAGAACATACTTTTGGTTCCTTTGTTTTACACAATACTACACCATGTGCTTGGACTGTAGTTGCACACCCTTATGAAACTCATCCCCTCCACTATACAATAAAATAATTTTTCTTTGAAAAACATTTAAAAAAAAGCCTAAGGTAAATCATATCACCAACCTTTGGAATTTGTTTTGTTAAACATGGCAACAAATAGTCGGAGTTTCCCTTGAACATAACACCTATTTGTGTTGAAATCTATTATGACTGGGATTATTATTAATTAGTAAGTTGTACCATAATGATGAGGTACTCCATTGATTGGTTATCCCTCCAATCATTTTGAATTCCCCAATCAATGCCTCGATCATTCGCAGTTCTATTGGTTTCTATCTAATTATTAATTGATACTCAAGTCATAAAAGTGTTGTGTGAATGTTTAAGGCAGGTATATTAACCTATGTTGGACATTCCTTATATTTTTTACCATGTATGTTGGCCAAACCAATGTTGAGAAACATCTAGGGTTTTGTTATGTTCAGTTCCATCAATCAAGTCAGTTATATGTTATGTGTCATATGATGACATATGCCTTAATTCTTTCCTTTAATTGAACCTCTTCCTATAAACTTGAAATCATTATTTGGAAAGTAGGTTTAGATACCCTTGATAGTACCCAAGGGCTTTCAAACATTAGTGGCAAGTTCCCTTGTAGTTACTAGTGGGTATATATGATTGAATCATGTTTAGAATTTCGCTTTAGTTTTCAATTATATATCATTTATCCACAACTATCGGATTGTAATTTGTACCTTGGAACCCATATTCATCATCGGTGAATCTCCCCACATCTATTAATGGTATATATCAATGATCGAAAATCAAATAATGTTTTTTGTTTTTGTGTTTGGCCACAAATCTCTTATTCACATAGAAAAACTCATACAATTGGTAAGTTAGATTGAAGACCTTGGGACATGATGACATAATATGATTTGGAAGGTATAGGGAATTAAATGAAACACACTAAGAGAAGTATAACTAAGAGTGTATTAATATAGCAAAAGCCCAATTTATGTTCATGAATAAAATCACAGAATACTATATAAGATACATTGTCTAGAATGGTGGTAACTTATCAATGAAGGGAGAGAGATGGAGGCTACGCTCGTTCACACAAGCTAATGCAACAGGGTGAAGGGGTTCCATTTTAACATAAAGTAAGAACCATAAATATCCAAAACCCTAACCCTAGGAGGAAAAGTGCCAAAATGTATTTTCTCTAAAAATAACACCAAAAGGTATTTTTAGGCATTGTTTTCACATCAATTTCCTAGAAGTGTAGCTTTCACATATGAGCTATGTTTGGTGCATATAGTAGCATGTTGGAAATATATAATTGAGAAGCACAATTAATGACCAACATGTCATTGAAATAGCATCCATCAAGGTTTTTAGGCCAAAAAACATTGTTTAGGACCTCAAAACAACTTCGGAAGTATAGGCCCAAAAAATCCTAGAAAATCCTAACAAAATTAACTAGCTAGAGAACTGTGGTGAGTTAGTGGAAGAGGTGGGTGGCCATCAATATCCACTTGGATAATTCCTCCCCCATTAGGAATAATTTTTTTCCATTTCATTAATTTCTTGTAGGAGATGGGGAAACTTCTATTGAATTTGAATCTGGGTGAGCCATTTTCCTTTAAGAAGAAGTTGTCCTGCTTTGACTACTCGATAGAGTTGTATGGTCTGTTAGTGGGTGCCATTCATATTTGTTTCCATGATTTGATCCACTATGTCTTTCTCAAGGAATTAAATATTGAGTTCTATAGGATCCAATTTCTTAGCCACGTCCACGTCCGAGGTGTCCAACAAAGGTGGGAAATATGGGTGAAGCAGTTCCACATTAAATATTGGGTGTAATCCAAGGAAAGGAGGAATACTAAATTCAAAATAAATTGCACCCACAACCTTGGTGATGGTGTAAGACCCATATCAAAGTGGTTGTAGCTTCCTATGGGGGCCTATAAGACACTCTTACTACAAATGCAACCATACTTTTTCACTAACCAGAATCTTGTGGGGAACTCGATGCTGATCATGTCGCTACTTGTACTTGGTGTTGGATTTATCCAAATTTCCATGCAATTTTTGGAAGATATGTTGAATCCGTTCAACAAATATGGTTACCCTGTCAGCCTCAGTTTGAGCATGGGAAGAATCCTCTTTTGTGGATGAAAGAGGTGGAGCTACATCAATTGGGGCCGATGGTTGGAACCCTAATCTTGCATGAAAAGTGTTGTGAACAGTAGATCTATGAAGAGATCTATTTGAGCTATGTTGAACATAAGGAAGGCTATCATCCCATATGCAGGGATGTTTGGAATTGTACATTCTCAGAATTTACATAATCATCTTGTTGACCACTTTTGTGTAACCATCAATTTGGGGATGAAAGGTAGTTTATTTGGTGAGTTTTTTGTCCATGAGTGACCATAGGATAGACTAGAATGTGCTTAAGAACATGTTGTCTTGATCTGAAATGATAGTTTGTGGTACCCCAAAATGAAACCAAACATGTACAAAGAAGAGATTAGCAGTATCCTTGGTTGTGATACTATTCTTACAAGGTGTAAGAATAACCATACTAGAGATCAATCAATGACCATGAATAAATCATTACCATGCTTGGTTGAAGGTAGTCCTGACATGTAATCCATGGATATGGACTCCCATCATCAATCAAGAGTAGTCAAAGGGGTGTACAACCCTTGCTTCTTAATGGCAGGTTTAGCGATGGAACAAGATGTGCATGATTTGATATACTTGATGACATATTATTGGAGATTTGGCTAATAAAATAATTCTGCAATAATTTTATTGTATTTTCCATGCCAAAGTGCCCTGCCACCCAACTATAATAATATTGGAACAAAGAGATGGCATAAATGGAATAAAAATCCATCTTGGAGATGAAAGTTTGCAACCGGTGTGCATGGGACCAATGTTTGATAGGTGGTAGAAAATCCAAGAATCATTTCCATATAATTGGGGCCACGCTAAGGTTTCATGGCCACATGGGTTAAGCGTCATTTTCAAGGCTACAATTGGAGATTTACTAAGGCAGTCAACAACTTGATTTGTGTTTTCCTTATATTTAATGTTCAGTTGGAATTGATGCAAGTATGTGACCACTTTTGATGGTGAACATTATGTAACTCTCTTTGTGTTTGCATGAACTACAAGGTATTGTGATTAGTGTGGATGGCTATCTCTTTTACTAGAATGTAAAGTTTCCATTGACATAAATCTTATACAATGGAATACATTTCCTTATCATATGCGGGGTATTTATAGGTTGCATCTGAGAGAGTCTCACTATGATATGCCACTGGATGGCCATGTTAAGTGAGGATTTTTCCAACAACATTTTCTAAATCATATGTCTCAATCTTAAAGGGTTGTGGCAGATCTAGTAAGGTGAGTGCTGGTGATGAACATATGTGGTGTTTCAAATACTCAAATGATTTTTGTTGTGGTCTATCCCAAACTTTGGACCCACCCTTATTCAGTTTTATGAGGGTCCAAGTGAAATGAGATAACCCCAATATGAACCAACTATAAAATTTGGTAAGGCCCAAGAAAATATGAAGCTCGGTTAGAGTTGTTGGGGTCAATGACTCACAAATGAATTGGATCTTAGATGGATCCACATTAACACCATGCTCATCCATGATGTATCCTAAATACTGGATTATCTAAATGCAAAAAGAACATTTATCTATATTATAATTTAATTTATCTTGTCACTGTGGGAATATAATAAACCCACTTAATACTTAGGATAAATATATAATATTTTTTATGAAATTCCTACCTACTAGCCTAGATAGTTGGCATCCACATGCACCACATGGTCAACACTTTCCTTATATACCCCAAGAGTGCTTTTATTCTGATTCTAGTTTGATCCTATCCACTTTATTGACTTCTAGAATTAGTAACTATGCTTTCCTCCAGATTTGTCTTTATTCTGCTTTATTCCAACTTTTCTGTGGATAAGGTAAAGCTAGTCAACTAGAAAATTACTATCTTTTGTTGCCAAACCATACTCCATTATTTTCTCTCCATATTCTAGGATTAGCATGTTTTCCATCATTCATGACAACTCACTCATGCTTTTTCTAACTCGTGAGGTCCTTGACTGATTTGGGAAGTGCTTTAGCCACCTATGGGGGTTTATCATATTTGGTAAGTCTGATTTTTGAGCTAGCATGAGTTGTATTCCACCAACTAAATTTTACTTTATAATGATGTATTACCATTGTAATAATCAATCAATTCATTATTGGTTCATCATATATTCAATTGATTAATCATACTTGGAAAGATATTGGATCACTTCTCTTGTATTTGATCTCTTATTCTTCTCTCTATCTTCTTGTGCATACTTGTGAGAACTATTTTAGTAGCAATATCTACCTCCTGTGCTTCTTCTTTGCATGAAGGCTCTTTTTATCATGGTATCAGATCTGAAATTTCTACATGGTATTAGAGCACAAGGTTTTTCAAGTTCAACATAGTTGAGGAACAATATGCTCTCTCTATCAGAGTGCATCCAGTCTCATATTCCTCTATGAAGAAGAGCTTGATTTAACCCTACAATATTTTCTCCTAGTTTTATTCGTGTAGGTTGCAAGGAGTTTCTTCTTGAGCGCATAAACATCTCAATATATATTATTCTTCGGTTATGATCTTGAATCCCTTCTACTATCACGAATGGAAAGCCAAAATTGACATTCAATTGCACAGTAAGGGACTTTATAGAGTTTCTATGGCTTTAGAAAATGAACCAAATTCTGTGGTTGAGAAAGATAAGTTGCGTAATAGGTTGGATGAATCCTATGGATTGCTTTGCCTCTTTGTTTACCCTGATATACTATTTCATCTAGATGGTTTGACCACTCCAAACCAAGTATGGAACAAACTTGAGTCTCTCTATGGATTTTAAGATGAGTTAAGAGTGCATCAGTTGGAGAATGCGTTATTCTCATTGAGTCCAAGAAGTATCAATTCTATTGAGGGTTTCTTCACCAAATCCAAGTCACTTATTCTATTTCTAAAGCAATATGGGATTAAAAAAAACGAATACCATTTTATCCTTTCCATCCTAGCAAAATTGGGTCTTGAATACTCAGTTTTTGTGTCTACTTTTCATGCTACTAGGCTCGTTATTTCTAATTGGAAAATGCCTTCTTTGAGTACATTCCTTGATTCATTGATAAAGGATCAAGCTAAATTTATCCACATGGGTGCTCTTAGATATTCCAAGGGCAAGGATCATTCTCTCATATTTCAAGTAAGCAAGAATATCAAATCCAAAGAAAAGCAAATTGTGAAAGGGAAGAAGCCTAAGTCAAATTTTGAAGATTAAAGTTCGAAGCTTACTGATGAAGGTTCAATGAAGAAATTCAAGAATAAAGGAAGTACATCCAAGTGTTATTAGTAGCAAAAAGGGATTTCATCCTGAGAATAAATGTTTCAATAAGAATATGGACATCATGCCTCAGCTTCTTGAGAAGCACAACATCGAAGTTCCATATGAGCTAAAGAACCCTGTTGATTCTTCATAACGCTATCATAGTGCGCAGTTAAAAGGTGATATAAAATATGCCTTGATTGCCAGAGTTGAATCCTTTCCTCACATCTATGATATATATTTACATTTTGATATATCAGAATCAGAAATATCAGTTTCTTTCTTTGATAATCCACCTATCAGTCTACTAGATTCATCTCTGAATATTTGATGTATTTGTAACTTCAGAATGTATTCACTTGTATATTTCTTATTGTATTTCATTGTACCCCAACGGATATGTTTTTTCCTTTGATCGGGAGAGTCATTAATATAATTAAGTCATGTAAATTCATTGAGGAAAACCCTCCATTGTAATTTGGGGCAATAATCCCCACAGTTGAATTGTATTAGGGTTATTAGACTCTCCTAGTAAGGTTGGCCCTGTAGAGTAATTGTCAAGTGGAAAACAAGTATAAATAGAGAGTGAGACTCTCTATTTAAAACACACACTCACTCAACAGTAGCGCATGATTGAGAGAGAAGTAGCTCACACAAGTGAGAGAGAGAACAAATGTCAGAGATCATCTTTATATCTTTGGGTCTTACTTTTGCTATTGGTGCTTATTTTATCTCTGAGGAAGTTGCGGGGTTTTCTCCTTTATAGTTTCCCCGAGGAAAAACATGTGTGTCTCTTGTCTCTTGTCATTATTGTTGTGCATGTTATTCTCTCAGATAAGATCCTAGATATATTGGTTAAATGACAAAAATCTAACATGGTATCAGAGCTAATATGAGAAGAAGACACAGTGCAAGTGCAGAAGCTAGGGATTCTTACTTTTTGGGTCTCTCTCCACAAATCATCAGCAAAAGGAAACTAGTATAAATCTTCGTTAAAGGGCGCATCTTTCTATCGAAGCAGAATCTGATTTTGAGCATTTTCAGTTTTTGACCTGTCAATACTGCGGGAAATTAGGGATTTTCACAGAGGATAAATTTTTGAGTGAGCCCAACATAGGATTTATATCCTCCTCAAAATCCAAATTTAGAGACCAAGATCGAAGTTTTTGTTGGGTAGAACTCTAGGAAAGTCAAACCCTAATTTAACCCTGGACCAGAAAATCAATACTGCAAAAGATCAGCTCCAGATCCAATTCTAGTATCTCAAATTGGTAATATCTAAATCCTTTTGTATTTCCATTTAAGGTTCTCATTAAAGATGTCTCATCACACCAATCTTGATGAAAATCTTGAAGGAGTTGATAACTTCCGAGCATGGAAGTATAGATTTTAGTTGTTCTTGAAGAGAATGAATTAGACACCTACATAAGTGGAGAGGTTCCAGTTCAAGAGGGAGATGAGGCTAAGGCCGTACACAAGAAGAATTTGGTCAATGCCAAAAGGATAATTGTTGATTCTATCAAGGATCGCCTTATTCCACATGTGTCTTCCCTAAAGACACCTAAAGAGATGTTTGATTCCTTGACCAAACTATTTGAAGGAAAGAACATAAATCAAAACATGACTTTGAGAAATCAGTTGAAGAATGTGAAGATCTAGAATGCAGAGACCATACATTCATACTTCACAAGGGTCTCTCAAATCAAATAACAACTTGAAGCTGTGGAAGAAGAAGTAGAGAATGGAGAAATTGTGATGACCACCTTGAATGGTCTCCCTAGATCTTGGGACCCCTTTACTCAAGGGATTTGTGCTAAAAGAAATTAATCACCTTCAGTAGGTTGTGGTAGGAATGCTCACAAGAAGAATCTCGAATATTATCTTGAGAAGAAAAGATGGGAAATGAAGATCAAGCTCTCACAACACACACCAAGAAAATCAGAAGGAACCACTATCCTCTAAACAAAGGTAAGCATTCACACAAGAATAACCCTAGTATCAGATGCTTTACATGTGATGAGAAAGGACAAATTGCCAGAAATTGTCCTAGAAATAAAGGTGGCTATCAAGAGAAGGAAAATAAAAGAAGACATCATGATCACACTGCAGAGGATGACGAACCACCTAGGAAGAGAGTCAAAGAATACAGTCAAGATTATTCAAGCGATGAAGAGTATGTTTTGATTTATGCCCCCACGAGAACTGTTACACATGGAATCAATGATTGATTATAGATAGTGGGGCTTCCAAACATATGATGGGACTTAAAGAATACTTTGTGAAACTATCCAAACATGATTCACCCCACAAAGTGAAACTTGGGGATGACTACCAGTATCCCATAAAAAGTTGTGGTGAAGCTTCCTATAATCTAGACTCTAGAAAATATATGAAGATAAAGGATGTTTTTTTTGTACCAATTCTAAAGAAGAATATTCTCTCCATATCTGCATTGGATGCAAAAGGTATGAGGGTTGCATTTGTAGATGGCCAAGTCCTGATGTGGCCAAAAGGAAATACTATAGATGATGCAGTAGTGATTAGAGAGCAATAGGGAGGCTTATACTAATTAAAGGGCCAACCAGAATAAGCCTTGATCCATGACTCAGTAGAACCAAGTGAACTTTGGCATAGAAGGCTTGCACATGTGCACTATAGGGCACTACCACTTGCAAGAAAAGTTGTTGAAGGTCTTCCAGAAATACATGCAAAGCATGAAGGCATTTGCAAAGGATGTGCGAAAGGAAAGAACACAAAGAAGAAATTTCCAAGTAGCGAGAGCAAGGCAAAAGGAATCTTGGAAATCATCCACTCTGATGTATCGGTCTGATATCATCCAGTTCATTGAGTGGGTATGTATATTATGTTTCTTTCATTGATGACTTTTCTAGGAAGACATGGATATATTTTTTGAAAAGAAAGGATGAAGTATTCAGTAAGTTCAAGGAATTCAAAACCTTGATCGAAAACCACACATAGAAGAAAATTAAGACCTTTAGATCAGACAATGATGGAGAATTCACATCAAATAAATTCAAGGAATTATACAGAGAATCAGGGATTAAGATGGAGTTGACCACTCCATATAATCCACAATAGAATGTAGTTGCAGAAAGGAATAATAGAACGATTATGGAAGAAGTAAAGGAAATTCTTCATGATCAGGATCCTCCTATGCATCTATGGGAAAAAGATTCTAGGACAATTGTGTATGTACAGAATCGTACTCTACATAGATTACTTGAGAACAAGACACCAGAAGAAGCCTTCTCTGACAATAAACCAGAATTCAGCCATCTCAAAATATTTGGCTTCCCAGTGTACATACTTATTCCAAAAGAAAAGAGGACGAAGTTAGATCCTTCAGGAAAGAAGGGTATATTTGTGGGATATAGTGAAAGCTCGAAAGATTACAGAATATATTTCCCAGGATTCAAGAATATCGACATTAGTAGGGAGATGAAATTCGATGAATACTCAGCTTACAACAAATCCAGAAAGAAACCTATTGAAGACCTTGAAGAAACAGAAGTACCCAAGATCCGAGATACAACAATGAATGAAGCAACTCCAAAAGAAGATCAAGAAATGGAAGAACCTTAGGAACCTATAGATCCACCCCGTGAGAATAATTCTTACAAGAGAAAACTAGCATGGGTACGTAAGGCTATCCAAGGTGCAGAGAGATATGGTGCTCCAGAAGAAATGCACAAAGAAAGGAAGATAACTAGGTCATACTCCAGTTATGTAGCCCTGCTTTGTGACATCATTGATAAAGAACCTTCCAACTATGAAGAAGTGGCACAAAAGAAATAATGAAAGGATGCTATGATCGAGGAGTATCAGTCGATCATGAAGAATGATGTCTGAGATGTGGTCTTGAGACCAGAAGGGAAGTCTGTTGTGACTTCCAAGTGGATCTACAAGATCAAGCATGTCGCAGATGCCAGCATAGAGAAATATAAAGCAAGATTTGTGGCATGTGGCTTCTCCCAGAAGGAACGGATAGAGTATGAAGAAACTTTTGCACCTATAGCCAGATACACTTCCATGATATCAGTACTTTCTTTGGCTATAGTGATGAAATGGAAGATACACCATATGGATGTGAAGACCACGTTCTTGAATGGTGTAGTGGAAGAGGAAGTGTATGTGAAGCAGCCACTCGGATTTGAGACACATGATAGGGAGACTCATGTGTGCAAATTGAAGAAGGCCCTGTACAGTTTGAAATAGGCACCCAGGATGTGGTACGGTAGGATTTACAGCTTCCTAACTAGCTTGGTCTTTACCAAGAGTAAAGCGGATTCCAACCTTTACTACAAGGTTGAGGAAGGGAACCCAGTAATACTCCTATATGTAGATGACTTGTTTGTCACAGGTGAGGATGGGTTGATTGTTGACACAAAGAGGAAGCTTGCTGCCGAGTTCGAGATGAAGGACTTGGGTATGATGCACTACTTTCTAGGCATGGAGGTGTGGTAGAATGAGGGTGGAATATTCATTACACGAGGGAAGTATGCATCAGAGATCCTGAAGAGGTTCGGGATGATGGACTACAAGGCCATGACCACACCTATGGCATCGAACCTGAAGCTATTGAGTGATGATTCATCAGATTCATTTGATGCCACGATGTATCATCAGATGATTGGGTCCTTGATGTACCTAACGAATACGAGACCAGATATTTTCTTTGTTGTGAACACATTGAGGTTGTTCTTGGAGGATCTGAGACATGTTCACCTGATTGCTGAAAAGCATATTCTCAGGTACCTGAAGGGTATACTTGATTATGGGCTCAAGTATGAGGAAAATCATAATATTAACCGGGAAGGTTATGTGGATTCGCATTGGGTAGGCAGTGCCAATGATAGGAAGAGCAATTCGAGGTGTTGCTTCAGTATGGGATCATGTGTGGTCTCTTGGTTTAGCAGGAAGCAATCTTGCATGGCACTAAGTACTACCGAAGCAGAGTATGTCGCCACTTGTTAGGCTAGTTGTGAGGTAGTGTGGCTGAGGAAGCTACTATATGACCTGTTTGATCTCCAGTTGGATGCTATTTGTATATATTGCGACAACCAGAGCTATGTGAAGTGGTCGAAGAACCCAGTGTTCCATGACAAGTCGAATCATATCGAGATCAAGTATCACTATATCAGGGATATGGTGTAGAGAGGAGGTGTGAATCTCTAGCATGTTTCAACAGACGAGCAGATAGTTGATGTGTTGGCCAAGCCGTTAGCCAGAGTGAAGTTTGAGAACTTTAGAGAGAAGATTGGTGTTATTCAGATCAAGGTTCCCTCCAAGGGGGAGTGATACACATGGTAGGTGTGTCCTACCATGCCGATGGATGTAAGTGTTGAAGCCTTTATTAGATGGTAGTAGGAGTGTCCTATCATGCTACTGAATGTGAATGTTGTGTTATGTGTATCTGGATTGTGCTCTAAGATGATCTAAAGAGGAAGCCCTTGCAGAGGCAAGGCACTACATCTAGCATGAAAAAGGGATGGCTCTATAGAGGAAGTGTTAGAATAATCAACCCATAGTTACCTACATTAGAAATTAATTTAATTATTTTTGTCTTATTACCTACTTTCCTAGATTCCATTCTATGCTAGTTGCCTTCTACATGTCCTAGAAGTCAACACATGCTAAAACAGAGTCATGGAGCACTTGGGAAACATCCTGGAAACCTAATTTAGCATGTCTACTTTATTCTAGATTCTCTAAAGTGCATATCTGCTTTTTCTGAAAAGTTGCCTTGCTTCATTTCTGATTTAAGGCAAAAAGAAAAGCTTGACTGGGTGTAGTTGCCTTGTTTTTTTCCCACATCATCCTCCCTCCTTTTCTCCAAATAAAAGCATGTATGATTTTTCTTTCCATCCCTATTTATATTTCCCACTTGACTTAGCGAATTCGTGAGCATCTACCTAGATTTGGAAACTGCTTTATGCACCTATGGGGGATTTGACTAGTTTTGGTAAGCCTGCTATTTTACTATTTCGAATGGAATATTTATGCATTCAAATATCTCATGTAATTATATATTTTATTAGACTATTAATTCACAAGTTTTTCTATAGTACACTTACTCAATAAAAATGCTTCAATTTCAGTCTCCTTTGGCGTGAATTTTGCATGTTCGATTAGCAATTTTGTGAGTGCAATTGTTCTATCTCTTGGGTTCAATTTCCACATGGTATCAGAGCCTTTGTAGATCAATTTCTCTCCTTCCATATTGCTATTACAGGTTCAACATCTTGATTGGGAGCGCTTTCTGCTGACTGGAGGGCACAGTTTCTCAGCTATGGACCAATCTCAGAAGATCATTTTGACTCCATTCAATTTATTTGAGTGGAAAGCTGAGATGGAGATATTGTTGAGAGAGAAATGTATCTATAGGGTGAATATGGAAATTGAGGCAGAGCCCAATGCAGCTGCAGAGAAAATTAAATGGCACAACAGGATGGATGAGGCCTATGGTCTTGTGTGTCTGAGCATTTCAAGAGACCTCCTCTTCCATCTTGATGGATTGGAATCACCTAATGAAGTGTGGGAGAAGATTGAAGAGCTTTTTAGAAATACATATGAGATGAGAGGACATCAAATCAAGAATGATTTGATATCCTTGAGTCCCAGTAGCTTCAAATCATTGCAACTCTACTTTTCCAAGTTTAAGGCCCTTGTTTTGCAGTTGGAACACTGTGGGATCGAAAAGAAAGAAGAGAAACTAGTTTGGGCCATACTCTCTAAGCTTGGTCCTGAATATTCAATGTTTTTTTCGACCTTCCATGCCACCAAGTTGACAGCTTGAGCCTGGAAGATGCCTAAGTTTGCAGAGTTCATGGAATCCCTCACACAGGAACAAGATAAGTTGGTGATGATGGGCACCATCAAACCTTCCAAAGACCAAGATTTGGTTGCTGGAGATTCAAGGGTGGATTCAAAAAGCAAGAAAAAATCTAAAAGTCCACCTGAGAAAAAGAGAGACAAGAACAAGTCTCAAGAGGAGCCCTAAGGTTCCAAGAAGAACTCCCAGAAGAATAAGAACAAAGGAGAAATGAGCAAGTGTGCATACTGCAGTAAGGGCTATCATCCTGAGAGATCTTGTATGAAGAAGAAATTGACATGTTAACCCAACTCCTGTATAATAATAACATCTCCCTTCCTGATTTCTCAAAGAAGAGGGAAGGAGGATCAAATTCAGAGGATAGAGAGAGAGTACATGCCTTGGTTGCTAGCACATCAAGCTCACCTAGCTTCATCATAGACTCTGGAGCTTCTAGACATATGGTTTCGACAAAAAGGACATTCTCCTCTCTTGACATGTCTAAAGGTCCACCAATAGTTTTGGGACATGACTCTCTCACTGACAGTTTGGGGAGGGGAAGGATTGATCTTGACCATGGTAAGTTCAATAATGTGTTGTATGTTCCAAGCTTTCCTCTAATCTCTTGTCAGTGTATCAGATGACCCATACTGGGTCTCCAAAGAAGGCCATATTCTCCCCTGATGATGTTTAAATCACTGAGATTTCGAATGGTAAAGTCATAGAAAAAGGTGTTGTTGATCACACTTTGAAGGTATACAAGTTTTCCCATTTCCTACCCTACTTAAACCCCTCTGATCTTCTTATTCATGCTAATGAAGCAAGAAATATTTGGCATGAAATATTTGGCCATATAAACTACAAGTATCTTTCTGATTTGGGTCAAAAATATATGGTCATAGGGTTACCAAAGATCAAGTTTTCTAAGGGAGTCTGTCAAGGTTGTATCCTAGGAAAACATCCAGCGGCACAAGTATGAGAAAGCTAGTCATGAGAGAACCTCTGCACCTCTTGATCTGATCCACAGTGACATTACTAGTCCATAATTCCCTCATATGTTCATGAGTCAATCCAAATATGCACTGACCTTCATAGATTACTTTTCCAGGTATTGTTGGGTTCACTTCCTAAAGCATAAGTTTGAAGTTTTTGACCTCTTCAAAGTCTTTAGAGCCTTGGTTGAAAACCAGTATGGGAGGAAACTCAAGATCCTCATATCTAACAATGGTGGTGAGTATGTCAAGTCTGAGTTCATTCAGTATTGTAAATATGCAGGTATTCAGATGCAGCATTCGATCCCTTACACACCACAACAAAATGGTGTTGCTGAGAGAAAGAACAGATAACTGAAGGAGATGGCAACCTGTATGATGGAGGCTAAGACTTTTCCACCAAAGTTTTGGGCCGAGGCTATAAAATGTGCATCCTACATCTATAATATGGTGCCTCATAATAATCTTGATGGTATGACTCCTTTCGAAGCTTGGAGTGGGCACAAGCCAGATGTGACCCATGTCAGGATTTTTGGCTCAAAGGCTTGGGCTAGAATTCCAACTGAAAAGAGGAAGGATTTGCAACCCCAAAGACAAGAGTGCCTATTTGTTGGGTATTCTAAAGATTCAAAAGGGTACAAGCTGATCAACTTTAGCACTAACAAATATTTCATTGAAAGAAGTGTTCAGTTCCAAGAAGAGCCTTTAGCAACAGTTGAAGTTGGAGAATCCTCTTCACCACCAGAACCGTTGATTGTAAGTGAAGAGACTAATGAGTTTGATAATCCTGATATATATGATAATTATTATTTGATTGCATATCCTAACAGTCCTACAATACCAAAATGGGCAGCAAAGGTCTTTCATGCATCTGGGGAATTAGTCGGAAATCCTAATGACACTAGGAGGACTAGATCTCAATTTGAGAGTGCCCTTTGTGTGAAAGATCCTTTATTTTTTGAGAAGTGATATATGATGGTTGAATCAGATCCAAATAAATATGAAGATGTAGCACATGATCCAAGATGGAAAACAACCATGAAAGAAGAATTCAGCTCGCTCCAGAAGAGCAACACTTGGGAACTAGTTGATCTTCCCCCAGGGAGGAAGCTAGTTCAATGTAAGTGGGTTTTCAAGACCAAGTTTGTTGCTGATGGTTCACCTTTGAAATATAAGGCAAGATTGGTAGCCAAGGGCTACTCACAAGTACATGGAATTGACTACAATGAAACCTTTGCACCAGTGGCAAATATGGACTCCATAAGGCTAGCTCTAGCCATTGCAGCTTCGAAGTAGTGGGAGGTACATCACATGGATGTGAAGTGTGATTTCCTAAATGGAGATATCACTGAAGGGATTTACATGCAGCAACCTTAAAGTTTTGTTTCTAATCCATATTTAGTGTGCAGGTTAAAGAAATAATTGTATGGGCTCAAGCAAGCCCCTAAGTCTTGGTATGCCAAGATTGATGGCTTTCTGTTGTCACTGACTTTTGTTCGATGCAAGTCTGATCCTAATGTCTATTTGAATCTGCTTCATGGTTCTTTGATGATTTTTTTTTGTATGTGGATGACCTACTGATTACAAGAAGTTT